>CATQJA010000172.1:0-29571 GCA_958295435.1 Mesorhabditis spiculigera
TTTAAACTGACATTATTAGCCAGGAAATGTACGGCAAAATGTAAAAAAACAATAGAAAATGCTAAAACAAGGTATATTCTTCGCTTTGCAGATACTTTCTGACCTAAACGTAACTCTGAGGCTTAACTGGAGCCGGAAACGCGTCACGCCTACCTCAAGACCCGTCAAAATCGATAATTCGCTTAAAAAAGGGAAGATATCCTTAAAACTATGAAACTGAGTACAACAGGTAACACTACAACAGTCGAAGCGCTCAAGAAAGGTAAAATTGGCCTTTCACCGCTTTCCTCCTGCTTTTTCCACCGGGTTGCCATGGGAACCCGGCTGGGGCGCAACCTCAGCCAGGGCGTTTTCCACCTGCGCACTGCACATTTTGGGTCTCAAAATGGGCCACACTGACGACAATTGCAGGGCGGAAAGTGATGTGAAAGTGAGCGTGGGTGTGAAAAACAAGTAGTTAGGTGGTGATTGTGCTTTTTCTGATATGGACGCAGTAATCGCAGCCTCCAGAATTTTGAGCATGCTTCAGGAAAGCCTTCGTTGAGAAAGCTTGTGAAACACCGGGAATCCTGTTAATATTTAAATGGCTATGGCTTTTTATTTGTTGACTTCTTGATTATCGCTGGCCGTCAGATGGGGGTGATTTTTGCAAGATTCACTGATTAGCGTATCTTCGCGGATCTCGGTTAAATTCTGCGCACCTCTATGGGCAACAAGGGGGATAAATTTCGGGTCGTATCTTCTTTGCAATACTGGAAAACCGCAAAATACCCACCAGCAATATATGAAAGATATTCACAGGTTAAGTTTTTGTTTTGGATCTCTCTCGCTCTCGCGTTGTCTCTCGTCCTCTTTCCGCTCCATCGACTTTCTCTCTCGCTCTGCGTTGTCTCTCGTCCTCTTTCCGCTCCATCGATCTCTCTCTCCCTCACTCTCAATCCCTCTCCGACGTTCCTCTCTTTCCTTTTTCAGTCGCTTTCTTTCTAGACGAGCGTTGGTTTAAACAAATTGTATCTAAACTGCCGAATAACTTGATTTAGATTTAAATTAGATTTAGATTTTAGCTTTTTTTTAGCGTTTTTTTAGTGATCAGGAAGCTGTCGTCCACAAATCAGGATTCCGGGCCCGGTTTGTCCTCCTGGTAAAACCACCCTTTTTCGGCTTCCGGTCTGAATTTTTCAGGACGTTAAGATATCCAGGATTTTCCCCGAGCTCATTTCCGCATCTTCCCACCCCAGTGATACGGTACATCAACAATATCAATGCCCCTCATTAATTTCCACCGTCACCCACTGTCAATTTGCCAAGAATCCCAAGTTGCCAGCCTTACCGCCGGCCGTCACGCTTATCAGCCGCCGCCCGGGGATTTCGGTCCCCACCCAAAAAACCCTGAGCTGGAGGATTACGGCAACCCGGCGCCTCCTGGGCTTTTCGGACCGCGGTTATCCTCTCCTCCCTAATTTTGCGCTGTCAGGCCACTTTTTAAGAGAATTCCCTTAGCAAGACCACGATGACGGCCACCCACGAGAGAATCGGCTCCAGCGCGTTTGCCAGAGGCGGCGTTATCTCGTTACATCTAGCCTTGAGGGAGGAGGGGCGAGAAAAAGCGCCGGAGATTTGGATCGGCGAGGAGTGGTGACTCGGCTGGCATACGGTAGCTGGACCTGAAAACTGCGCTTCACCCTGATTCCCGAAGGGCCTGAACTTTGGAGTCGATCGAATTCCTATAGTGGTTTTTATACGCCTGATTTCTACTCTATACGCATTTTTACAATCCTTTTCATCGAAATCAAAGACATTTTTGTACCGATTGCCTACTTAGATTTGAACTAAGTGGGAGTGGCCTGCTGGCATTCTTTTCAGGGTTGCGGTCGGGGTTTTTTTTTCGATTTTTGAATCGCTCGATTCAGCCTGTAATCAGGAATCCAAACCTGGGGGACTTTATGGCAGACTGAGGATAGAGAGAGAGAGAGAGAGAGAGAGAGAGAGAAACAGAGAATGAAACAGATGGATAGAGACAGAATAGAGGAAGAGAGGACAGGGGCAGAGCTGAATTTCCTCCATTTTAGTTTATAGCCTTCGAAGAAGAGGCCCAAAGATTCCAGAATATAAAAACTGAAACGGTCTCTGAGCGGGCCTCGATTTTTATTTTTCAAAAAAGCATCAAAAGTTTTCCTTCACACAAAATCCAAACTATCAACAAGTCAGGAAAGTTTTTGAATCGTGGATTATGAGTTGAGGATGTTCGTTTACACATGGCCTGGGACTCGGAGAAGTGGCCCACCGTACGCTCGTAAGCCAATTTACGCTACTGTTTTTTTTTTTGACCCATTTTCTTTTTAAAAACAATATCTTTGTGTTCCCTTACTGAAATCACTCTCAAGACAATTTTTGTCGAAACGTGTCCCCTGTTAATCCCAGCCTGCTCTTCCCCTCATTGCCTTCCCTCTTTGTAATCTGGCATTCGGATCGGCGTAGGTGAGCGGCGGGCTGACTGGGGGTCAGTGATCGATCGATCGGCCTTGGGAAGTGGTTGAAGAACAAAAGTAAGATAGATGAAGATAGAGATTTTCATCCAGCAGGACGGACAGTCCCTTAGGAGTACGGTAGACTCCTTCATGGTATTTTTTCAGGTTCAAAAGGTCTGGAAAGCGATTTCTGTGCTCTTCGTTAGCCACCTGTAACTATCCTTCGCAATCTATTGTAGTTCAGAAAAGTTCCCCATGCCATTTTCAGAATGTGTTACCGGTAATGCCGTATTATATACCATATTGAGTCTGATGTCTAGATTAATGTGTTCCGGCTGCTTAAAATCATACTTTGGTGTCCCCGAAAAACGCTAATTTTCGAAGATATAAACTCTCGGAACTCATCTTCAACCGTTTTATATCAGCGATTAACTTCACACTTCCAGAACTTGTTGAATACGAAAATCAATAAAAATCTCCGCAATTCTCCATTTTCCCGTCAGCCAACCCCTGAACTTAATTTTCCATCCCTTCCATCCATCTACATGCTCAAGCCCAGGTGCTCCTTATCATCGTCACGTCTCCATGGTTCTGAACAGCCCTCCGGCCTCGTAAACCGGCCCATCCCGGCTGTCAATCTGCCCATTATGCCCGATTTTTTCGCGGTCAGCGAGCCCAACAACAACATTGAGGCGAATTTCTTTACCCCCGACACTGCATAAATCACCATCAAAATTAATGGGATTGTTCAGTGGTACTTTCCCCTATTATGCGCTTTTCAGCTTATATTAATGGAGCTCATCCGGGGCGCGCGGGACCGGGGTTGCTAGTCAATACCGCGCAAACAGATGGCTTATGGCAAAGCCGGGATTACGGTGGATGAGGTAGATGAGGGGAAGTGTGGTTTGCAGAATTTTTGCAGGATATGTGAGAGAAGCGCGAGAGAAGGGGGAGAGAAAGAAAGAGAGCGAGAGAGCGCCAGAAACAGAGAGAGAAAGAGAGAAAGAGAGAGAAAGAGAGATGGAGAGAGGGGAGAGAGAAAGAGCGATACAATGAGAGAGCAGAGAGACATAGAGAGGGGAGGAGGTTGAGAGGGTGTGAGAGTAGCGTGAGTGAGGAGAACGAGATCTGTGCGGTACGATTTTCACTGTAACAAATCTATCGTTTTTCACGAAGCCCTAATTCCAATGATTTTCTCTCAAGGAGTCGCTTTTAGGTGTGCTTTTGGAGTTTCGGGACGGGACCTAGCTAGTTCGATAGAGAAAAAATTCTGAGCAACATCCCGTTTTCAAAAAGTGCTGATCGATAAAGCGGTTTTAGAAAATTGAATTTAATTTTCAGCGTTCCCGGTGTCCGGATCCTTGTGGTGATTTGAGGTGCAGATTTGCGGCGGTCGATCGCCCCTGCCACATCGGGACTTCATCCGCTCTGGATCCCGTCCTAGGCATGGCTAAGTGGCTAGTGGGTTGGCCTACTAAAGTTTTTTTTGACCTTTTGCCACAAGTTCGATTCTTATTTATCGTTAACTTCTTACTTTTTTGCTAATTAAAATTTTATGCACCGATAACGGGCTCAAGAACCTAAAAGCAAAGGGTTAGCCAGCGTGAAAATCCGAACCTGGAGGCAAAAAAATGTTAAAAAGTTGGCGGGCAAGCGCGCTTACCAATACGCCGACGTAACCTGTGATGGAGGCAGTGGCGGAGGGTTACGAATGGCGCCCTGCCCAGCTCCCCGAAAACGACGTGAACCGGAGGAAATGGACCCAAAAACCAGAAAAAACGCGAACTTTAAATTAAATTTTCTAAAATTTCTTTATCGATCAGCACTTTTTTAAAGACGGGATGTTGCTCAGAATTTTTTTCTCTATGGAACTAGCTAGGTCCCGTCCAGAAACTCCAAAAGCACCTAAAAGCGACTCCTTGTCAGCTAACAGGTTGCTATGAAAAGCAGGCTAACTTACCATCGTAACTCCGGGTCGCAGATTAGCTCATCTTGTCAACGGTAAGCTAAAATGTGTCTATTTGAAAGAGTGAATGGCGTGGGTTTCAGAATTTTGTAAATCAACGCCACATATTTTTCTCATATTTTTCGAAATGAGGTTTGGCTTTCAAAAACGAAATTTTCTGAAATCTTTAGCTTGACCGGCTTTTAAAACGCTTTGCGGTGACCTTGGATTTTATATTTTACCCACTTATTTTTTATATTTCCGGTTGCTGATTTTGACGTAGTCGCGATCGGGGCACAATTGGGGATCAAACCACCCTGTTCGTCATCAAAAACAGTACAGTTTTCGTAACCCTGAACACTGTGCTCTCTCAATATGTCAAGCGCAAAACCCAAAAATCAATCATCGCTGAAAGATTCGTAATCTGGGATAGCACGAAAGAAATCAGCAAAAAACAGTCATTCCTCAAGAGTGCAACTTGACTCCGCCCCGGGTAATTTTGATGGAAGGAATGGAAGGAACGTATCTTACTTGGTAGCAGTCTGTTCCGGTCAGGGACCGTGTGAAAAATCGGAAGCGTTTGCAAAATTTTGCAGTTAGGGAATTTCGCTGAAGAATCTGCGTAAGTGGAAGTGATTTTTTTTTGAAAATCGATGCTGTTTTCCGTTGAAATGGAAACGTAGAGAAAATTGATCTGCTCACGTCTGGAAATGGCCCAGAACAACGTACGAAGCCGAGCTTGTTGATTGAAATGTTTTTGAGAGAAAGCACAACACTCAAAATTGACAGAATGGCGCTAATAGCGCAGCTGCTACTGAGCAAAACATGGGTTGGTACGACCAAGAAAACGGCAGGCTGAACTGCTTGAAGATGTTGCCGATTTTCGCGTTATTGTCATCTGACCCACTACGCCATTTTTGAGAAGATGGCAATCAACAAGAGATAACACGTAAAGGGATAACACTAAAACTAGCCCTAGGGCCCGATTGTCACCCTTGTCATGACGGATAGGGCACGTTACAGGGCCCCCAAGGCGGCGGTAGGTCGACCTATGGCTAATGAAACGACTGGGACAACTGAGAGACATTGTTCAAATCTTAATCAGTTTTTGACGTCGCAGAAACAAGGGAAACGCTACCTAAAACCGGCGAAACGCCTCATACCTAGGGTTTACGAAAAACAACCAATTTTCGGTATAATCTTGAGCGTCGAAAGCTCCCTCGTTTAGTCTGCGGTCTAGCAGGCAATTTGTCAAGCCTGTTGCCGAAAGCATGTTCCGAATTAGGGTCAAGGTATATAAAAAGTGGTCTTCAGGTGCTGGAAAGGCCTCGGGATCAGGATCTGGTTTTGCAGTGGGTTTTGATCCAATGAAGGACACGACCTGTACAGCACACTCATCATTTCATCGTCATGGCCTCTGTAACGTGTCATTTTGTCCCTAGGGGTTATATCGGGAGTTCTAAGCTGTTTTTAAAGCCGATTAAATATGCTGATTCGCGACATACCGTAGTGGTTCAAAATGTGATTCAAAATTTAGACCCAGAACTTTGCAAGGGTTTCCAGTTTGGACAGGGCGTCAAAATGAGCGAGAAGTTCATATATTTTTCAGCTAAATTCTACTTGGTGGAAGACTACGGCGTACGATCATGTAAGTCAAGGAAAAACCTTACCCCTTTCTTTGCAGCTGTAGAAGTCATGCTATAGTTGTGATACTAACCCTGAAGATCAGTATCTAGGTCTCAAATTCCCATGGCCGGAGGCAACTTCTTTTTAACCTATTCCATGGCAGACCTCTTTAAAAAGCTACCTGTCTAGGCCATTCGCCAAAAATCATATTTTTTTGCAAAATACCCACGCCACACGACTGCAAGGGAGGCAGATGTTTCTACACGCGCGGTATCGATTGGACTACTGTACTAGGTCTGGGCCTAAGGTTCCCCCAAGAAGCCGAGGATGTACCTCTTTTATATTGGAAGTCTAAAGAGTAGAAAAGCTAGTGTATCAGCCCGTCCTTGGGATCTGTTATCGTAATCCATCTCTCCTGATTGGGTGCTACGGTAGTGACCTTGGGTGGCGCGCATACCCCGGGCTACCGTGATATGCGGGACCAAATCCCGCCCAGATTTTGCTGATGGGAAAGGGTACGGTAAGCTTTTCGAAGATATGGATGTCTAACAATTAGGTATATGCTTGAAAGATTACTGGGAATTTAGCAAGATACCTAAAGAGTGATGAGGCCGCTCGAACCGGAAGAAGTGGTGACACCGTCAGTTGCAGCGCTCAAAGACGCTCGTATTTCTAGTAGAAGTCCGATTAGCGCCATTAAATATTCATTTATTATCTTAAAATTTTAGCGCACAAAGGTTTTTCGAATGCACGAATGTCTCGACGACCAGAATTACAAAATTGTTTGCATAAAACATGGAAAAGTACGGCTTAAATTTTTGCCTCACTACAAAAAGCAGGGTTTAGGAAGCGGTTCTGATAAGCTTCAGTCAATGAAACAATAATCCTAAAGCGTCTCTGCTATCTTACGGTTTAAGTTATTGGGGTCGCAAAGAATTACTAAAAAAACGGTATGCTACGAGAGGGTTAATATGGATCTTGAGCATTATATGCAAGTGACATTAAGTTAATGTCGATAAACATGGGAACCACCGTTTTTTTTTGCTAAAAATCACTTGTCTCCGCATCCCAAGCGCGCCAATCCCTTTAGCCACCAATCTTCAAATTTTCCGACCCCCGCTTCAAATTTTCCAAGATTTTTCTTAGCCCCAGCATGTGGTGGTCACCAGCCAATCCGGCATTTTTATGGACAGTTCGAGCGCATCCAGGCGAAATCCATGTAAGCCGGCCAGGGTCATTAACATCTCATTCAAATTCCAATCGGGTTTCCAAAGAGATCAACCACGACATAGGGCCAATGCTTGTGGGGCTGGAATCACGCGGATCCGTGGTGGTCTGGACATAGGATTGATTCATTGGTAATGCAGGATTTGGGACGAATTTCATCAGCAATAAGTATATCATGAAGAGAATGAGACGATTCATCCCAAGTGAGCGAATTAATCGCCCCTAATAAAATGTCGATTAAAATAGCGTTGTTTACGAGAAATCAAAGAATTCTGGGAGGAGGATTATTTGAATGGGAATGATGAAGGTGAAACATGAGATTTTGCCGCAAATCAAAAATCGGTTGCTTTAGCCCAACGTTAAAATCAGGAAATAATATGCATAATATAATTTGATAAATAACAGTTTGGCTACTAAGCGTAATAAAAATGCGATGATTATTGATTGATTTTAGAGGGCTAACTCTACAAAATTCGGAACAAGCGCTCAAAATTGGGATAACCTTGGCTAAAAAACCAAACTGTAACTAAACAAAACTGAAAAATAATAAAATAATTGCAGTTACGGAACAAAACTAATTACTTAAGTGTACTATGCTAATTCTTGCGCTGTACCAGTTGTGGTAGGTCCACTGATAATCACTCCAGGGTGGTCCCCGGGGGATCCGGTTACCATAGGCACCTAGGCATGGGAGCTGTAGCCGAGCTCACTCCTTCTTTGCATAAATCAAGAAATTAAAGAAAAGTAGGCGTTTACTCACCTAGGAAGTCGCTGTGCGTGTAGGCGGGTCGACCCCGATTACTTTAGTTTTAACAAGGATCCGAATCTCATACCAATTGATTAAAATTCAAATTTCGTGGAAGCTCAGCTTGCGAAACTATAGATTGGCTCGATGCGTTTTCAATTATATTGCCCCTCAAACGTTTGTTTTGAATAGCTGGACAATTGATTTGATAGAAGGATTACGGTATCAACAAGGTAATTACGCAAACCCTTAGATAAACCTAAAGTGAGCGCCCTAAAAGGTGGGGCTAGGGGCCTGACGACGCTAGTACGAGTCAGCTGAATCGAGATTTGCTAGAGTTTCAGCTTGTAAAATGTATAAATTAGCGGTTAGCAATATCAGTACAGTAGTGCTAGATACCCTCGGCTACTAATAGGAATTGAGATTGGGCCGCAGCCCTAGCTCCGACCAATCGACGGGGTCGATCGGGGTACTGTCATTTGGGTGCAGAAATTGGGTCAGCCCGCCTACTCCAGTGAACTAATTGCTTACTTCAGCCAACTCAACAAATCAGGAGCTATTTTTTGATTCCGGAAAATTCCGAAGCTTATTCGGGCTTCAAGCCTATCTCATTAGCAATTACTGGAGGTTGCCGGGTTTATTAAGCTACGCCGATCTCTCGTTTGTCAAAAAATGTGATAAGATTCAAGCTTTTTAGCCTAAAGAGGAAATTGGTAGTAAATAGTAGTAAATTGAATGAATAATTAACCTGAAGCGTTGTAGTAGTGACTGGACCAGCTACATTTTTTTTGCGTCGAGCTGGACCCAAAAGATGCACGCATTATTGACCTTTGGGAAAAATTATGCGTGTCAGATGCCACCTGGTGGAAATTTTTGAATCGGCCGCCCTTCCATAAATTTTTGAATTTTGGATTTCATCCGTTTTTGTACTCATAATATTGCAGGTGTATTTTGGAAACTAGTTGCCAATTGGCAGTAACAAGTATCAGGTTGGAAAGAAAGTAATGGCACAAAATCTTTAAACCGCTGTAAAATCCCGCAGGAACGTCCGACTTGAAAGATTGATATATGGTTTGGTAGATCTTCGGGTGCCCTATCACAAGACGACCTTCAAAGCACCCAAAAACTGACGTACGCGAAGATACAGGCGTCGAAGTTTCGCGAAAGAATTGGTGAAAGCTTTTAAGCGAGATATCTCTGCATACAAGCATTTGCATACGATACCTTTAACACCAATCGAGAGCTCTCGAGGAGTAGATATCGATAGATGTTGAGATCATAAAAATCGGACACTGCAGGGCCGAGATATGGCTCCTAGAATTTTGGTCCACCTGTTAGAACTTTTCTCGAAATCCCATACATTTTGGCCTGCGCGAGCCAAATACTGCTGCGTTTGCTTCAGCTCCCGAACCAAAATCCAGAAAATGCATTGATTTTGGAGGGCCCATATCTCGGCCATGCAGTGTCCGATTTTGATGATCTCAACATCTATCGATATCTACTCCTCAGAGCTCACGATTTAAGGTATCGTATGCAAATCGCTTGTCAGAGATATCTCGCTTCAAGCTTTCCTCCATTTTCTGCCAGCTTCGACGCCTGTATCTTCGCGTACGTCAGGGTCAGGTCGTCTTGTGATAGGTATCCGAAATCTGCCAAACCATATATCATCTTTCAAGTCGGACGTCCCTGGGATGCGGTTTATAGTTTTTGTGCCTTATTTCTTCCCAACCTGATACAATGGTAACACTATTCATCTTTTATCCGATTCAAAATTTTTTTAGCCGGCCGGGTGGGTCTAGGTGTATTATAATGTTTGTATTCAGGAAATGCTTAAGATGCAAAAATTCTCGATTATGAAATTACATAAAACAAGCTTTCGGCAAAATTTAAATTGACACTAATTAGCCATTTTCGGGACTATACTAAGTTTGAACTACGATTTTAATGGATTCTTTGACGCTTTAAAAGATGCAAGGTGCGATGCATATGAAAATTTCAGTTATAATTCTCAAAATCAGGAAAATGTTTTCAAAATTTAAAGGGCCCAGTTGTTCCACTGAACGGCTGGGGAAAAGAAAATCGGAAGTGACTGACTGAACCTGAACTGTGCATTAAAGCGCTTTTTGGCGCGAATCTGTTCTCACCCGGATCGAAAAATCTTCTGAGCGATCGTGTGAAAAACAATACCTTGCAGAGTGATGACGAAACACTTCGCTGGACTGCCCTGACTCACTGACTCGAATTTTCGAAACTCAAACAAGCGCATGCGTCTGGCCGCGTTCGAAAATAGGTTGGTACATTTTACTCAAAACGAGCCCGATAATTTTAGGTTTGAAAGCGAATAAAGCTAATTGACCGACTAGTTCCCTTTTCCGTGCTGAATGATGGCATATTCCGTTGTTCCACTTACAAGTAAGTGTACTCGGCCATCATAGCATTAATAGCAGAACACCCGCTTTATTAGGGTCAATCATTTTTAGTAAATTCCCGATCTTCGCAAACGTTATATTCCGCCATGATCCGATAGGCCTGTAAGGGATAACGATAACAGACCCGGACCTTTATGATTTATCATATTTTTATCATTTATTTACAGCTTAGACGATCTGTTTAGAGACCAATTCATCGCTACCTGGTGACAAAAATGCACAGCGGTAAAGACTAGCGAAAAAACTCTAGAAACAACCATTTTATTTTTGAAGACAGATTTTTGTACTTTAAAAAAGTCGACTTGACTTTATCCTTCTCCTTTTCTAGCTTTCGCTTTTCGGAAAATTATTAAGAGAATGACAAAGGTTCTATAGGCTAGAAATCTTTATGACCCAGTTAGGTGCCGTTACTAGATATGCCATAACGTTTTACTACGTGCTCTGTTCAGGGCCGGGTTAAGGTGTTTTCACATTACGTGCATATTTGGACTAAGCTTCCGGCTCCCTCGCTCCCTGACTTGACCTCGCTGAGCTCTTGCTCCTCCGCCCGGCTGATTCGCAACATTTCCTCATTAGACCAATCTAGATCCAGCAGACAGATATCTCGCCGCATTGTTGATTGATGAGCGGATAGCCGCATAGTTTCCGTGCAGCCTGAGCGATCAGCGGCAAAAAATGTGCCAGGTATGCGTCAGCTCCGCAAACATACAAATTACGATTTTCGGATGTTGACCTTGAGGTGCTTTTCCGGCTATCCTGCATCTATATAAGGACGGCGTCAGCAAGAAGTTCACAAAACCTATAGAAATGAGCTATGAAAGGTTGGCCATTTCATTAATACGTTTTATTGGGGTTTTTAGGTAAATCCGATCGATCTTAGCCCGACGAGTTGGAGCAGTACAGCATGTTTGGACTCTATTCAATTATATAACTTTATTAATACGTTTTTTGAGCACATAAATAATATAACTAACCGTCCCAATAGTGCTCGCAATCTGATCCGCCGGATCAAGTTTTTCTCCCGCATCCAAGCCTTTTTAAAGCCGCGTTTTTCTTAACGCACATTGGCGCCCCTTCCGCTATCAGACTGAAAATCCGTTTTTTTTCTGCTGCTGCCCCACGTCGAGATCAGCCAAGTACGTTTTTGGTACGGTATCCGGGTGTGGGGGTGGCTACCGTAATCTGAATCCGCGCGTAGTGGCTGCAGGCCTTCCATGATAAATATACTGCAAGAAAAATTGAATAGAATTTATAATACGCTATAGTGAATCAATGAAAATGAGCTATTCTAGTGTAAAGTGACTGTCAGGTGCTTTGCCATTTATTACCCGTCCTGGGCCTGGGAATTTCACAGCCCCATAAACACCAGCAATACCGACGAATCGGTTTTGATGGTTGGTAGTTGGGTTATTCTTTCGTGTTTTTAGATAGTTTGAAGGGTTATTCTAATTTCTGCACGCTCTTATTTTTATTATCAAGCTATGAAAGAATTTGGCTAATTGAAGCCTATCCGCTGCCGGATGGGAAAAGTGAGTTTCAAGGTTTTCGTCCTTCCACTTTTCGGGTTTGTTTTGAGATCAAATTTTTCGATGTTATTATGGCTAAGTTAAAGATAACGGTAAACCGATCCAAAAATATCAAAGTTCTGGCGCGCAAATTGGGATAAAGCCTGCCTTGCGGAGAATTTGCGCTTATTCCGAACATGTCGACGAAATTTGCGTAGCTCTTTTCCGAAAGTTTTGGTCTATCTATTATTATTATTATTATTTATTCTCACACAAGGTTAACAAAGTCAACGCTTACAGTATGAGGAATCGGACGTAAATAGGGTGATGGGGGGGGGAAAGATAAATAAAGGGAAATTAGGATTAATAGGATTCTGAAGATGTGTAAAAGGGGGAATGGAATAGGAGACTAGATTGATGAGAACACGATCACAGTAGATAGGAGACGGGGATAAGGCGGGAAAGATGCTTTTTGAAGGCTTTCTTAGACGGACTATCAATGGCAGTTTGGGGGAAAGAATTCCAGAGAGCAGCTATGGTCCCGAAATGAGCCACTTTCTATGATTTTCCTGATTGGCTTATCTCGTAACTTTCCGAAAATCGCGATTGCGAAAATTTGGTTAATATACAGGGTGTCCCAATAAAAAAGGTCACGCTTGCATTTCGCCATTTCAGATCTGATCGACCTGAAATTGGGAACAGAGCCGCGGAAGGGAATTTAGAATGTTCACAGAAACTTTCAGCTCGATCGGTGCGGTAGTTATCGAGTTATTCATGGATATAATGGATTCGGAATCAGCGCAAAATTCTGCACAAGATGGGCTTGTTCGCAACCTGAAACCCAAACGACGTCTCACTAAAACGCTTCTTGTCATCAAAAAGGGCTTCCGATAATCCGCATCATACCAAAAAGGCACATGCCACTACGCTCCCGATGCCGCACGACGTTGGCTAATGACCAAATCCTGAATCGGGGACCGGTTCCGCGCTTCCTCGACCATGCCGTCGACCCGCAAAACTTTGCCCCCGGTAGCCCCTCCCTTCTAAAGGAGCCTAACGTTCCAATTGAGCTTCAGATCCACCGTACCGCCCGTCCCGCATGCGGCCACTGACGACCTCTGCCCTTTTTGTTATCTGGTCATCGCTGCCGGGTACGATAATGGATGCGTGCGCTGGGATACAGGACCCTGGAGGTATCAAGAATGACTCTTTGAAATGTGACCTAGTGGCGGGTTAGTGGTCACTACGACAGCGGTTCCGACTACGACAGCGATCGCGATTACCACCACTACTGTAAGCTTGTTGTGAGAGGGGTTTATTTCCGGTTTTTTTTACCGCATTTCCTCTTTAAAACGCCTGCGTGCTACTTTTTTTGATGCTCCATAACCCTGGAAAATATATTTGTCTTATCCACGTCAATGTAAACTATAAATTTGGTAATTATAAATTATCGAAAAATTTTGGAGGTCTAGGAGGAAATGCGGGATGGTGATAGTTTGTTTTGCACTTTTGTACTAACATTTCGTTTGCAGATACTGCTTGGACTGGGACACACAGTGGGTGATCATGCTTGAACATGTCTTCGACACGATCATATATCCATTATTATCAAAACAAAAATTTGAATTTTTATCAAAACTAAAATTGTGATGTAGCATTCAATTTAAAAAATACGGCTTTCAATTCGTTGTTTCAGATGGCTGCCGAGACAACGACGACTGTGGGACGTAAACATTCTTCATAAAGCTCTATGAAATGTTTAGCGTGCAATGGCTGTCCAGTGGCACCTCCCGGTCCAACTTCCGCCCGATGGTGCGGGTTGCAGTGGGCAAGCTGACAACCCGGCCTTTCCGTGGACATACGCAAACTGCCTTTCCGTTACCGATAACTGGACGTATGACATAATCGACGGTGAATGTTCTGGAAGGTGTGTGATTTTGGCCTTATCAATTTTGCTTGGTGACATCAGTTGCTCCTATAGTATAGTTTCAGGCCTTATTTTTAACATACTTTATTGAAAACTCGGCAAGGCTAGTGTGATCAAGGGTTAAGCAGTTTACACATTGATTTGGAAAACCTAACCTATTTAACTGGTTATCTAAAAAAAGTTTCAGGAGTGGGTAGAACATGTCGTCCTAGGAATAGACAATAGGACGAGCTTCGACAGAGGTGGTGACTTACAAGGGAACCACCTAAGGTCAAGGTGGCGTTTCGTTATGGGACCCAGCTTATTTTGTCGAAATTTTCGCTGATTTTGAATCCGCTTTTTCAGTTTTTGCTAAATAGCTCAATTTAAAAAGTTATAGCGTTTCAAGACTTCCATTTTTTCCGGGATTTTCCGAACTTCAAAGTCATGTATCTTGCCTTTCCCGTCTGATTCCTCAAAACGAATGTCGCCATCGTATTCAGGAAAATTTTCTCTATCGAATAGGTTATTTAACTGAAAATGGCTAAAAATTGAAAAAAATCGGCGATACGGTATGGGCTTACGTTTTTTGTATAGGAAATGAGTGAAAAACAGCCTGTTTTACCCCCCCATAAGTGATCGTCAGAGCAGGGGTGACGCACCTAATGAAATATACCAATCGAATCAGAAAAACTTCTCTACAAGATGTTAGGCTACATTAAAAATCGACTGTCCGCTATTAAAACGAGAAAAAAAGGCGTCGTGACAGATGACTTCCCGCGGCCTCATATATGACCTTCAAATCGCTATGACTTTTTACATTGGGCTATTTAGCAAAAAAATTGAAATCAGCCGCCCGGAATCAGCAAAAAAATTCTGTACAAAATAGGCTGGGTCCCCATAACGAAACGCCACCTTGACCTAGGTGGTTCCCTTGTTAGATCGCACTAGTATAAGAGAGCGAGGTAGCCTAAAAGCGCTGAGGGCGTTTACGATTGCGGCAAATTAAAAAAATTCATAGCGGAGAAAACCTAAAGTCACATTTCGTCTAAATCTTTTCGATAGACAACGCGTTTTATGATTTGTTAAGTTTTGCAGATGCGGCACTGGTGTAATATATCTCTTTGATGGGGATCTGATTTACTACTCCGTTATCAAGTGCGAAGGCGGGGAACTGTTTTATTCAATTGTCGGAATTCCTATCGACACCTTGGTCCCTATAACCCCGTTCCGAGTGGGTACAAATTATTCTGCGGGTCTGCGACATAACCTTTGTTTCACTTTTGATTGGCTGTTTTGGATTTTCATCGGCGCCTTGAGCTGTGGCACTTGATTGATTTTTATATGGTGGATTCTGCTGATTACAAGGAAAAAGGAAACCTTTTTAGGTGGGCACGGAGTTTGGACAATGGACTAACTCTATCTTATGTAAAATTTTTTTGCCGATCAAAACGTACTGATCAGAATCTGCAACAACCATATTCGAATAGCCGTCAGGTGGGCTCTCATGTGTAAAGTTCTCAAAATCGCCAACGTTTACCGTTTTTCACCCTTTAAATTGTCATAACCTTCTTATTATGTTCGTTTGCAAATTCTAAAATATAGGTTTTAATCGGAGAAAAGTTTAGCACAAAATAGGCTCTGTCACATTTTTTTGAAAATCATTCGACACTCAAGAAAGGTCTCCTTGTTAGCATAAGTCTTTATTTCCCAGGGCGATGCTCGAGATATTTTATATGGTTTTGTGATTATTTTGAGTGTGGTCCTAAATTTCTAAAATGCGATGGTAATGCTGACGGATACAGCGCTGATTAATTTCGCTCGATAATTATCTGTTTCCGCTGTGAATTTCAATGCTTGACCATCGTTTTAAGATCTCAGTTCCATTAACAGTTTCCGCATGTGTTTTCATGAGGCTTCGCTCACTTAAAATCTATTTATTTTCAAGTGCAAATACATGACATGTAATGAACTGATTTGGCAAAAGAATTATCAAATCAACCTCAGTAATATTGTTGAATTAAGGACATTTAGGTAAAGACTTTTTGGCGTTTGACATAAAAATAATTTTCTAAGCGCCTTTTTGTTAGTTAGTTTTAGTTGAGGTTGCATTTCAAGGGCAGGCGGACGGTATCAACAAAGCGCGGTATCCCATGCAACAAATACCATCTACTTTTGTCCATCCGGTTGTTTGGTTTGATTGAATAATAATAGATCCCTAAAAAAGGTACTCCTCTTACACCAAAATTTTTTTTATTTTTAAAGTTTTATTTTTATTTGGATTTTTCAATTTTATTTTTCCTTTTTATCCAAGTGAGACAGTGACATTTAAAGAGAGCCATTAAAGCATATGACGTCCCAGACAGCCACAAAGGAAAGGAACGCAGAAGACATTAGGTGCAAGCAGAGGTAAGTCGACTTGCATAGGATGGAGCCTCTACCCCGCCAGAGCATGCTCTCTTCGTTGTTCCATGTTTGGATAATGGGTCTGAATATAAACTTTCTTCTCTGTGAAATACGAAAATCGGGAATCAAGTGATCTACCCACCTTCTTAAGCTAATTTACGTAAAAGGTTGTTTCAGGTGGCTCTTTTTTAGGGAAAAAAAATGTACCGTTTCCCGCATTTTTCTTGTAGATATCCAAGGAATTGAACCACATTCGCTAGTTTTTTCAGTAGATAGAAAAAATGCTCGACCCTCTATTAACGTACGGCTCCAGCAGGCCTAGCCCCGGAACAGGAATAGTCAGCACGATGATCGACGCAAGCTGGCAGGAAACAATGAATCTGAATGGCTTCCAAACCTATTTGATAAGGTTGGAGGCTGCATTTTAGCGCTGGGCGCCAAAGGACGCATAATGCAATTGCCCCATCTGCCGCAGAAGAGGAATTATTAAATTTCCAGTTTGTCGAAATAAAGAAAGATGAGTAACTCAATTAAATCATTGGCACTGATAATCCGATCACTTCAAATTAATGAAAATAATATTTTTTTGCCGGGTCGCATCGGTGGCGCCGTTCGAGGCAAATTTGAGTTACGGGTGCGGGAGATGGCTTATTTAAGCGAATCTCTTTTTCTTCCCCAGAACGTAAGATAATACCTTGTAAAAGGACATTTACCAGGTTTTTAGTAGAGCTTGAAATCACAAAAAATTTCAGTGACCTTTGAAGACAGCTCTCTCCTGAAGTCCCTGAAACAAGGATCGGGATAAGCAAAAATTTCTGTACAAGGTTAGGGAGCGAATGGAATGTTCTATTGTCATGCTAAAGGAATACCGGGATTGAATTACCACTGATTGTTTTTTCAACACCGCGCTTAGTTATTCAAAGATTCGCGTTTTGTAAAATCACTTACTATTTGATCTGGAATAGATTCCCAATAAAGACCTGTCGGGTCGAAAACCAATGGATTTACAACTGCCAGAAAAGCTGTTTATTGAATTAATAAACTTACTATATAACTTAGGGTCGTAAATAAACGGGCCATAGCGCTTTTGTTAGCGTAGACGTATTCTCCCCGCTGCACCGTCTGGCCGCAGTTTACCCAAACGTCGGTGTAGGGCCAGTGCGTGCGACCATGATTTCTGTAGCCGGCGAACCACATCGTTAAGCAACTTTTATTGTTAAAGCAGGCATTGAAGCAATCCATTAGAGTAGTATATCCACTTTTCCAATCGCCCGGTCCCTGTCTTAGCTTGGTATTGTCGTTCATATGTCCAGCCTGAAAAGGAAAGCTCCAGATAAGTCAAAAGATATTATTTAAGCTTCAATCCACACAAGGGGATCAAAGACCAACAAGACCCGCAGTCGGATAGTTGGGTCCCGCCGTGGATGCAATTTCCTGCCGGGGTAGGTAATCCCCGAGTTTCGCTGAAAGGAAAAAATTTAAGGATTATTCCTCCAAAGGATATATACAGTCCTCGAAAAATTATAGTCTTGTTTTTCTTAAAATCTACACGTATATGATGTCATTAAGTTTGGCCAACCTGATAGTTTTCCAGACGCGATCATTCGAACCCCAGATGGCGCCGGAATCGACAAGAATCTGCAGTATAGTGAATACCAAAAGCTTTTTTAGGATCATTTCCCGAACGATGCACTGTAATAGTAAGCAGAAAAAAACTTTGGTCCCATGAGTGTCTCTTGTGTAAATTGGCGAAAGGATTGTTGATGAGTTCATTCGATAGAGATTCACTTCGGAACAAAGATTTGTTGTTCATTTTTGCGGAATGGCTGTCCCTGATTTTATAAAATTAAAAACTGCTTATGACGCCCATATATCAGTGCTTTGGGAGCGAGTTGTTAAGGTTTCGCGCTTGGTTTTTTAAATCTACAAAATTAGGGACAGTCATTCCGCAAAAATGAACAACACAGTCTTGTTCAGAATTCATCCCTTCTATCGAATGAGCGGGGTCTCGAATCGTTTTGCCGATGACGCCAAAAGGACACTCCTTGTAAGCAGTAATACAAGCTTAGGTGGCTAGAATGACAGAGAAGTTAGAAAACGCCTCTTTTTCCGAGGAAGGGGATGCTGAGCCTAGGGCCCGCCTCGAGGCTCATCTCTGGGTGGGCTTTGGAGGCCAAAGATCCGCCTCCAAAATCCCGCCCACCATGCTTATAAGTGGAATTTGGTAAAGCAAAGTGCCACATGACCATCTCTGACGACCCTACATCTAACGCCTTATCCTTTAACGTCACCATAATTCTTTAGTTCACCGATTCTCATTATTCTAACATTAGAAATAGATTCTCCGGCATTTGGCTTTCTTTTAGCTTTTTAACTTTCGAAAAACTTTACAATTTTAAGTTAGTTTTTAAAGGATGCTTTTACTTGCCAGCATCAAGCTACGAAAATAAATACTTGAGAGAAAGTAGGCAAGCCTGACGATTATCTTAGATTCATTAGAATTTTTCCCAAATCCTTTTACAGCCTTTGGATTCAAAAGTCGTAATCTTCTGCAGAAACCAAGCCAATTTTCCAATTTAGTTTCAAGCCCAATTGAAACAAGGAAGACCCAGAAGTTCCGCGGACGAGGACCGACATTTGAACGACAAGATGATCAGGGCGAAAGCGCTCGGGCTGGGTTGGCGTTGCTTGGTGGGTCCGGAGCTAACATTTTGCCAGTTCCGCATAAACTCTTTCTGGTGATTATAAAATTGTATGAACTTTGTAAAGTTCGATGGTTGGTCAGTGTATTGAGTGTTCGAGCGTTTTAAATAAATGGGGAGCGGTTTGTAAAAGTCGCGCGCGCTTTTGATAAATACCATATTAAATACTTTTAAAACGTAAAAATATGTATTTTAAGTTGCAATTGGTGGGAGAAGCTAAATAAAGGAAAACGTTATGCAGTGATGTGGTCTTGTGTTATACCGTCGATTGTAGCAGCCAACCCAAGTATGCAATATTACATACAAATAATAATTAAAACTTATATCCAATCTGAAAACATGTTAGGTATTCTATTCAGTTATAGTTTCAGTAGAGGAGATGACAA
This sequence comes from Mesorhabditis spiculigera, assembly GCA_958295435.1. Lineage (NCBI taxonomy): Eukaryota > Metazoa > Nematoda > Chromadorea > Rhabditida > Rhabditidae > Mesorhabditis > Mesorhabditis spiculigera. The sequence goes on from CATQJA010000172.1 coordinate 19,346, forward strand.
GGTAGTTAAATGGGTCCCTCTTTTTCTTGATAGTAATTCGACCTTTAAAAGTATCGTTATGTGCTTTGTATATTACAGGCCGCTCGTGCTCTTTTATTAAAAAAATAATAGAGACTCTCATTATTAGGCTCATTGCAGAGCCCATCCCTATCGGATCCTATTCGATGATTTGTCTTTACCATTTTTTAAAAATAAGCAGAATTTTATAGTATATTGTTGAGCAATATTGACGGAAGGAATAAACTCGTGATAGCAAACATTATGAATTTTAGGCAACTTATGCCGTAAAGCGTGTCCTGCCTAGTAATTCTACCCTAGAAAACTACGTACAAAAATACATTATTGTTTTCGGTTCAATATGTTATTTGTGCTAAAGCAAAACTGCTTGACTTTTAGCAAACCGCTCGACATTTACAAGCAAACGCCCCAACGCTCGCTTCTTACATACCGCCGACATTTGCTAAACGCCTGAACGCTCGAACGCCTGAATTTTACACAACGCCGGAACGCTCGAACGCTCGAACTTTGCATAAGTTGCCATAAAATTAGAACCTTGAATTTTCGGTAACAATTTACTTTACACCCCTGCACAGCCGGGAAGGTTCTCAAAGTCTGGGGTATTTTCGCCGCATTTGTCGGGATTTATGCCATTCGATCGATTGTCGAGAAATATAATAAGAGTTTTATTTGCGCCTGCAATAATGTAAAAGAAAAACGTTATCGCCAAAAACTTCCTGCTGGGGGGGGTAGTAAACCGCAAGCCGAATTTTCATTAAAAGTACGGACTCACCTAATTTTCTTTCAAAGCTTTTGGGTTATCCACTTCTCCCCTCCCGCTCTCCCTCTCTCTCTCTCTCTCTCTCTCACTCTCTCGCTTGATTCCGCGTTTCGTCAGCGCTCTTTCTCCATGTAGAGCAGAGAATTTCGCATTTAACAGTGCAAGCCTGCTACCAAGAACGGACGACATTAAAAACAAAATAGAAACTAAAAATACGATATTAATCTTTTAAGGTATCATATCAGATATCAATTAGTAGGGGATCGTATTTGAACTTTCAGCAGCACCTTGTCAGCAAGCTCATCTTGTCGCTGGGCAAGATGTTTTTTTCCGGGCTCAATTTTACACAGATGCCGGTAGAGTTGATTTTACGACACAGTTAGTAAGCCATTCTTTAGCGGACAGCGGCGATTGCTTCGAGAGTTTTTAAATGACAGAAACCTACTCTTTGTTGAATTGCGGTCAAATGGCATGCGAAAATGTAACGACGACGACGCGCCGACGACAACCACGACGACGACGACGACGACGACGACGACGACGACGACACAAATAACAACCACAACAACCGCGACGCATAACGAGTGGCAAAATCCCAGACGAAGACGACTGCCACTACAACGACTACGGAAGCCGAGCAGCACGTCGAAATCGACGACGAAGGAGCTGATTGCGTCGGCTTCCACGACCAAGGAGCTGAGCACCCCGTCAAGTTCAACGAGCACCAGCGGCACGCAGGCAACGAGCACGAGTAACGCATCAATTCAGCGCACAAAGCCGACGACTACGGTTTCGACAAGCTTCTACCTCAACGACGACGCTGAAAGTGATGACAACGCACTCACTTGACGAGCACGCTGGAAACGACGATTGAGAATGGGGTGACGGAAAAACGAGATGCTGATGAGAGCAGCACCTGACGACAAGCAATAACGAGCACGAGTTCGTCTATGACCTCAACGACAACTTCGGCTACGACAACGACTGAAGGCACCATCTTCGACCAGTAAAGCTACGGAAATCCGTCCACGTATCGGCCTGGCATTCCCACTCGGTCACCTGGAAGTTCTTCAGATTTTGATGAGACGACCGGCTCTGGAAATTTTACGGAATCTACGAATGCTACTGAATCCACTTCTGATACCTCGGACAGCTCGACAATGACGACCAGTGCAACTGCTGGTACTAACGCAACGGGAAGAGCAGACTTCGGAATCAAGCTCACCAAGCTCAGCCTCGACGAGCGGGACCTCGAGCCCTTCTATCTCTGCTGGGGCAACGAGTCGAACGACTTCTGGATCTAGCACGGCTACAACAACAACGGCAACCACGCTCATTTCACGAGGAGTCTGACAGCGAGTTCGACAAGTACTACGACTTCAAAAGACGACCTCGGAGCCGAAGAGCCTCGGATAACAACGTCTGAGCTTAACTACAACTTTTTGAAGAGCCGACGACGACTGAGGACTTGACCTCGGGAAGTTACGGATGGAACGACATCGGACCTGACATCATCTTCGAAAGTTCGACGCGATCTTCTACTGCTACGCCGACGTCTTCTACCACGAGACGATCCCCGGCTTCTGAACCTTCGACGACGGATTCTATCTCAATGACTCTGAAGCACCATCCATCGAGCTGACCACGGAACTATCGACTTCTGAAGGACCAGCGACCCAGACCGCAATGGAAATGTCCGACGACGGATTATTCTTGATGCAGAAACAGTCTCACTAGAATTTTCTACCCTTGCGTGGAGCCTATCCGATTCTACGACGGAAGAATCGACTATCTGGCCGACGACGGAAATTACGAGTGAGTTCACCCAGCATTTGAGTACGACGAGTGAAGATGTCGACTTATGAATCCACAGAAGCCGTGACAACGACAACCCGACGAGCTCTACAACCGTTATAACTACGACGACTAGATCCACGGCATCGGATGGAACTTTACAACGATAAATGGAGCGGCTTCTGGCTCGACGACAACGACAATGATCTCGACCACAGATGAAGAAAAGATTGAACCAACTTCGGAAGCCACGATCACTCGATTGCGAGCATGACTTCAACTCCAGAAACTACCGAAGTTGAGAGACTGATTGACTCGATGCCAGGATTCCTGTTTCGATCACGACAACTAAGACTCCAGAAGGAACAACGACAACTACGAGCTCGACTGAGGGAACTTCTGAAGACACGTGAAGACTGCTACTGGCACAAAGGATGCAACCGCGGCAAGCTCAACTATCAGGTTGGACAATAAGTTCTGTTACAATTTTTTGAAATAGCCTGTTCAAATCAGGAGATGTTGCCAATTTTGGAGTATGAGATATGGTCTGATAGGTTTCGCTGCTCTCTATCCCCCTAAGACCCTCAACTGACCCAAAAACTGACGGGCTTCGAGAGACAGGCCCGAGAAGTTTTTCGCAAAATCGCACGAAACGGATTTTTGCGGGTTATCTCTGCATAGAGCAATTTGCATGCGATACCTCTAACGCGAATCGATAGCCCTCGAGGAGTAGATATCGATAGACGTTGCGATCATCAAAATCGGACATCGAATGGCCGAGATATGAAATTATATGAAACTGCTTGAAAAGGTCGTAAGTTTCTAGAACTTTTCTTCTCGAAATCCCATACATTTTGGTCAAAATGCTCCCGGTTCTTTCAAAAATCAAGCGGCCAGTTTTGGCTCCGGTTGACCAAATGTATGGGATTTCGAGAAAAGTTCTAGAAACGGGCCAAATTTCAAGGGGCCATATCTCGACCATCCAGTGTCCGATTTTGATGATCTCAACATCTATCGATATCTACTCCTCGAAGCTATCGATTCGCGGTAAAGCTATCGCATGCAAATGGCTCTTATGCAGAGAATAACCTGCAAAATCCGCTTTGCACGATTTTAGTGTGGAAGACTTCTTTGAAGTGTTATCGCGGCGCCCTCTCCAGTTTTGGGTGCTAGGAGGCTCCACCCTAAATAGAGTATTTCGCTGGCTGAGACCTATCAAACCATATATCATACTATCAATTCGGGTACGTCTGCAGCTTTAACAAACTATTCCAAAATTTTGTGACAGAACTTATACATCCAACCTGATAGAACCACGTCTACCTCGACTTCGATGCCGCCACCGCCAGCTATTCCAATTGATACTACTTTGATTTCGACTAGCCGCTCGATTCGAGAGCATCGACTTTTGAATCGACGGTGACCACGACGACCGCTGCTTCGACTTTTACGGAGGGCTTGACTGCGGTAGCTTGAACTGACTAGAATTGTATATTCTAATATTGTGGATACTACGACTGGCTCGAGCACAAGGACGACGACAAGTTCGACAAGTTTTTCAACGGCAACGACTGGATCGACGAGCATGACGAAGGCCAGGTGCGACTCTTTTAAATGGTTCTCCGCCGTTGCACTTTAAGAATCGCTAAAATTTATGAATTTCTGTTTTTAAGGACAGACGACTACCACGGCTACCTCGAGCATGGTTCCCAGCACCTCTCCAGCTGCGCCTACCACGACGACAGAATCGATTACGGTAGGTTTTCATGGATTTTGAGACTATTGTTGCCTAAGCTAGAGAGTAACTGAGTAACATATCAGTTTTAGAAACTCCCTTTGAGCAGCGTGACGACAGCATCCGTCGGTTCATCTTCTCTGGCCCCTCGTCATCCGGATCATCTGCCTCGATGGGAACTTCTGGGCAGGTTCATGCAAAAGCGCTTAGGTTTTCGGGAAATTTTATACTGCAAAAAGGCCTGGGAACGCCTGGTTTTCAATTTGTTCTAATTTTACCCGGGCTAGACAGGTGCTTTCAGAGCACCTCCTCAACCGGCGGCACTAGCTCAAGCGGTTCGAGCAGTGCTGGCGGCAGTTCAAGCTCGGGCGGAAACGACTACGGTAGCGTCCTCAAAATATAGAAAAATCGAGATTTCTAGGAACCGGCCAGACATCGTTCATTGGCTCATCATCATCTGGATCTTCATCTACGGGGACGACGAGCGGAGGCTGGACAAGCGGTAGTACTGGATCGTCTACTGGCCCAACTGGTCTTTCAACAGGCTCGACTGTTTCGTCGACAGGTTCAACAGGGTCAACTTCAAGGTGGACTACGGTAAGTCGGGGCGAGTCTAAGTGAAAAATCTCATTTATTGTCTTAGACGACAAAATCCACTGCCAAGCCCCCGACCACGACTTCTGAAGGTGAGAGGATTCCGATCTCGGCGAATACGAGCAGCACTCCCGGGATCGACTTCGGTGGGCATTTTTTAATATCGAAGCACTGATCTTGTTGACAAACTTCCTTTGAAAGGTATTGCAACCGAAAATAACAGAAGTTCCTGCAAATAAACTTTAAAACAAAATAGCAAAATTTTGATTTAGGATTCCAAGACTTCGGAGCTGGGCCACGACCAGCACCACTCCTGAGCCAGAGGTCCCAGTCTTGCCTACAGGAACGGTATGTAACTTTCTTGATGATTTGAGGCAAGTTATCTCTACCATTGTTTTAGACAAGCTCAGCCAGATCGACATCTACAGCTTCGCCGGAAACCACGACAACTACGCCAACGACCACAGGAGCGACGACGTACTTATTTGATTTTATGATTTTGATACCGCGCTAATGTCGCTAATCTTGGTTTTATAGGAAGACTACCAGCGATGCAGTTTCCTCGACAGATGACTCAACTACAATCACCAGCTCGGGAAGTTCGCTGACCGGGCCGACGACCTCCACCTCTGCAGCCATTTCAGGTTAGGATAATTTATTTATTTCTATTTTGAAAGAGTGACAACAAGCTTGAGTTTCTCCACAATATGATCACTATCAGCTAAAAAATCATTAACTCTTACGACGCTTTTTATTTAGCTGGAGCCTCTGACTCATCCTCCTCAGAATCCACGAGCTCGGGGTCCACGGCCGCAACGACAGGAACTCCACACACTACTGGCACGCCATCAACCTCTTGCAGTTTTGTCGAGTGTGACCTCGTCTGGATCGACCTCTTCTGGAAGCCCTCCGAGCGACAATGACATCGACCGGAACATCAACTGGGCAAGGAGCAACTTCTGCATCCTCAACCGGAACTACATCTGAAACCCTGACCAGCCCAACCAGCCACTCGACTACGGAATGGACAACACAATGAATCGGATGCGACAACACTGACGATCAGCCAGAGCGGCACAACGGTAAAAAATTAAACCACTTTTTCCCAAATTAAAGCATCAAGGCTCATGCCAAAACCGGAAAATTGATATCTAGCGCTCTCAACCACAATTCTAATTTAGAGCACCGCCACGGGTGATGCTACCAAAATGATGGTTCCCGGAATGGTCTGCTTCCGGCCCAGTACCGTAAGTTTATCCCGACAAAGCAGAGAAGGATAGAGAGAGAGCGCGAGAGAGAGGGAGAGAGAGACATAGTAACAACGAGATAGAGGCAGATACAGACAGAGAAAGCGAGAGTGATGGATGGACACCATCTATTCGCCATTTCTTTTAGCCGGCACCTCGGTGTTCGCTGACACCGATCCGGCCCTGACGCTTGGTGAGTGGTTTAAGCATGACCTCATCCTTGACAGTAATTTTTGAGTTTCGAAGCATATTTCTGACGTCTTGTAACTTTAATTAGCTTTTAAAAATTGATTAAGCATGCAACCCATTAATTACGATCTTTTTAGACCTTTACTCCATGCGCAACAGCCTGCTCCCAGAAGTTCACGCTCTTCAACGATACGTAAGAATCTTATCTGATTTGTTATAATGCGGTCATGGGGATTGTTAACGGAATCGAAGTCACATCGATTTTTTTCAGCTGCCTGCCTGTCCTGCCCTCCTCCTACAGCACCTACTCCACAGCCTCATGGGCTGTACTGTAAGTCCAATTTCATGTGTTCCACAATTTTCATTCGTGTTTTTTTGAATTGGGGAATACCGTATTGGACACCGGATGCATTTCGAATATAGGTAAATTACCTTTTGTAGCAAAAATGTTTTTTTGAAATTCCGGCAAACTAACGCTTTTTGGCTTTCGCGCATGTTTCTCAAAAACTTATACATATAAAACACGAAGCAATACGGCTCCACCGCGGACTTAATATACTGATTCTAAATATCTGGTCGCTTTTTGAAAGGAACTAGTTAGTCCAAGGCTGGGGACGCGGGCTTTCTAGTTCCTTTATTCTCTCTCTTTCTCTCTTTCTTTAAATCTTTGCTCTGTCATCATCTTTATTGATTTCTTGGCTTATTTTTCTACAATACTAACTCCATCTATTTTCGTGGTGCCATTTTCTTTGCCATTCCATGTCATTTTCTGCCCCGCCTGGCAGGAACCGCACTCTTTTGACTGTAGACCTTCCAAAAACTTCCTGCCTGCCTTTTGATCTAAGCGAGGTCCTTCCTGCACAAATGATGCATTCTCTTCCCTGATCCTGAAACAAACACGGGGTTGTCGACTTTGTATTTAATCTTGTCACATCCACATTTTTTCGCTCCGCAAACATCTTTTCATTTTTTCAGGTCCATCGAAAGACAAGCCAAACGCTGATTCTTTTCTAATATGCTTTCTCAATTAATATCTTGTCCTCTATTCGTAATTACTTGAGTGCACAATTTTCCGCATGCATTGCTTTATTGATCTCTCGAACTCCATACCTTGTTTTTTGCTCATTCGGTTCCCAAACGGAGCCTTTGGGAATAATCTTGCTTTTGAATTGCCAAGAGTCCACATTTTCCAATTGCTTACCAACTTGTTCCGACCATCTTGTCACGCCACACACAGTTCATCTATCCGATCCTCTGCATTGTCTCTTAGGATTAAAATAGCTAAAAAATCTCTGATGGTGGAAGGAAATTGGCCAGATAAAGGGCACATTTCTAAAAGTAAATTATCTTTAGCTCTCTCTCTGCCAGCTCTATTGAGAAACATCTTGTCGATTTTAGAAATAGCACACCTATGAATTTAGTATCTATTGACCGTTGCTCCTGCCAGTTTCTTCTCTCTTGATCCCCTTGTTGCAAACTTTTTGGGGCTTTCATGGTGACTAATGCTTTTTCTACTATATACTGCTTATTTGTTTCTTGGATATAATTTGGCTGGCTCATAACTGCACAGCGACAACTCCAAAAAATTACGCTTCTTACAACGCCCTGCAAAGGCGTTACATAACTGATTATCGTACTTACTCAATGCAAGTAGTGTGGCTCAAGTTTTAAATTGATATCTAGGACCCTAGGGGATATTGCCTTTGCCTATGCCTAGAGCGAGGGGTTTCTATTAGCTAAATTTTAGAAAGAAAATCCTAGATTAGCATAATTGTGGCTCGAACAACCCTAAATAGCGGCTGTACGAGAAAGTCCGATGCTTTAATGATGGATTTGCCTAAGCCCCGCTAGCCATACAAGCTTTCCCAAATCACCTCTGCTAGCCTGCCATACACGCTTTTCCTAACAACGTCTGCTAGTCTGCCATACTCGCTTTCCCTAACAATCACTGCAAGCCATCCTTTTGCTTACCCCAACAACCTCTGCTAGCCTGCCCTTCGCTTTCCCTAACCATTTCTGCTAGCCTGCCCTTCGCGTTCCCTAACAACCTCTGCTAGCCTGCCCTTCGCTTTCCCTAACAACCTCTCTGCTAGCCTGCTCCTTCGCTTTCCTAACCATTTCTGCTAGCCTGCCCTTCTGCTTTCCCCTTAACAACCTCTGCTAGCCTGCCCTTCGCTTTCCCTAACAACCTCTGCTAGCCTGCCCTTCGCTTTCCCTAACCATTTCTGCTAGCCTGCCCTTCGCGTTCCCTAACAACCTCTGCTAGCCTGCCCTTCGCTTTCCCTAACAACCTCTGCTAGCCTGCCCTTCGCTTTCCCTAACCATTTCTGCTAGCCTGCCCTTCGCTTTCCCTAACAACCTCTGCTAGCCTGCCCTTCGCTTTCCCTAACAACCTCTGCTAGCCTGCCCTTCGCTTTCCCTAACAACCTCTGCTAGCCTGTCCTTCGCTTTCCCTAACAACCTCTGCTAGCCTGCCCTTCGCTTTCCCTAACAACCTCTGCTGGCTCCCCGACAGATGCGGCCCGACATTTGCGGCCCGTCACTTGCGCCCGACACTTGCGCCCGACATTTGCGGACGCGACATTTGCGGCCCGTCATTTGCGGCCCGTCCTATTAAGCTCGTTTTTCCCCAACAAAAAATTAAAAAGAGGGTGAGTAAGAGTCTAAAGCATTGTCAGGCAAGGTGGGCCGTCGCTTCGGATGGGCTGCCGCTCCATTCTTTCGAAATCGGGGCGCCTGAGGCAAGGCGCGCCTTCGGGCGCCCTGATTTCGAAACCCTGTAAGAGCTGCGAACCCGTCCGCAGCGACTTGGCCCCCGGTGGCAAGAAGCCTTATTTTTAGGTAAAGACCAGGGGACAAGCGATCAAACCCCGTTCAGAAAACTAGCCCTCCGGACGATTAAAAGCCTCGGTTTTGGGTAATTAACTATGGCTTTGGGCCGCAATTGTCGGGCCGCAAATGTCGGGCGCAAGTGACGGGCCGCAAATGTCGGGCCGCAACTGTCGGGCGCAAGTGACGGGCCGCAAGTGTCGGGCCGCAAGTGTCACGTCGCAAATGTCGGGCCTGCAAGTGTCGGCCGCAAATGATCGGGCCGCAAATGTCGTGGCACCCCTCTGCTAGCCTGCCCTTCGCTTTCCCTAACAACCTCTGCTAGCCTGCCCTTCGCTTTCCCTAACAACCTCTGCTTGCCTGCCCTTCGCTTTCCCTAACAACCTCTGCTAGCCTGCCCTTCGCTTTCCCTAACAACCTCTGCTTGCATGCCCTTCGCTTTCTCTAACAACCGCAGCTAGCCAGCCCCCGCTATCTCTAACAACCCCTTCTAACTTCCTCGGGGTTTGCTTTCTGCTAATTCGCTGCGTTTTTCCAGGGCATCATCGTCATCTTACCATCCTGATAACTTGCTTGTTCTTGGCTTGTCTGGCTTTGCTTCCCGGCTCGCTCTCGGGCGCTCTGTCTTTCTTTGTTAGCTACTTTTGCCTGACTTTCCCAGGATACTGAACGGCATTTGCTACATAGCTTGCCGAGCTTTGCTATTTGTTGGTTCAATTTCTCCTTTCGTTTAAAAATGCTGACTCGACGGTTTTTCTCTCAAAATAGTTTTTCAAAACCTCGTTGTCCAAAGGAATCTCTGGCACCCAGAACTCACGGAGCAAAGGTGGTAAACAAAGTTAGGGTCTGCTAAAATTTGGAAAGACATAAAAATAGTATTTCTGGGCCTAGACCGGATTTCCTTGCAAGTTCCTGATCGCACCGCGGCATTCAAGAGTAGCAAGAATAAGAATATTCTGACTCCAAAACAGATCCCACGAACGTAGAGTAATTTTATGTGGCACGATCCCTTTAAAAAAATAGGCAATTAGGAGCAAGGTACCATATCCTCACCCAGGCT
>CATQJA010000173.1:0-22842 GCA_958295435.1 Mesorhabditis spiculigera
GAGAATCTAGACACGAATTCGTATCCCAGACGCACCATGACAAAAGTAATATAGTCCTTTCCACGTTCTAGTCTCTACCAAAGGATCATGGAGACTAGAGTAAGGATGTGCCACACTATATACTTATGCCTTTGCCCCTTGGGCCCATTCAGACTCGCCAAGCCTAGCATAGAAACATAGGCTCAGAAAGATTCACGGAACCACAAGAAGCCACGACAAGAAGATGAAGCTTGGATTGTTCAGTGGTAGAAACTTGTAAAGAGACTCAAATGCATTTCGGTACGATTGTATAAAACAAAAGGTTTTATCGCGCGTGAACGAACTGAGATACAATTGTACTCATCGCTTGGTCACAAGGGTTCTGGTTCAAAACAGGTAGCGAAAGATAATTCAAAGGGTTTTGGCTCAACTCTGACGAAATCGGGCAGCATGGAGGCTTGCTCCCATAAAAGAACTGACCCAATAATCGGAGAGCGCGGCTCTCCGGGGGGCGCCGGGGACTACTGTAGCACAGGCAAGGGGCGCGGGATAGGAAACTCCCTTCGAACCTCTGCAATAAGCAGAAAGGTTTCGACACCGACGACGAAAATCCCGACAGCCAAAATCCTGATGTCCAGGGTGGCGGTTTAAAAGGAAGTGAAGTCGATTAGCTTCAACAATATGTCGGAATTTTGGCTATCGGGATATTAACCTGTCAAGATTTGAACTGTCGGCATTATGGCTGGTATCCCGAAATTTAGCAAGCTGCAAAGAGCCCTCAAATCTACGACAATCCCAAAATCCCGGGACACCGCCGGGCCGCTGAGTTCGGATGTGGAGAGCGTCGCTCCGAAGGTGAGATCAGGTTTTCGCAGTATTAGAGGGATTTGAAAGTCTATATTGGTCTATTTGCTAGCTATACAGAAAATTTAGCACTCCACCATCAAAGAAGCTAAGGTGCCAAAGGCTACAAAGGAGCGGCATAACAAGCCAAGTCGCGTCGACTCTGTCATTTCGCGGGATGCCGCTACGAGTACCAAAGCGAAGCCAGTGAAGTCGGCAATTTTGATGAAGCCGATGAAGCCTCTGAAGCCAGCTAAAGGTGGACAGGTATGTGCGAGTGAGAGAGGGGAGAGAGAGAAAAAGAGAAAGAGAGAGAGAGAGAGTAATTTTTACATTCCAGCGTAACGCCTCGACGAGCACAAGCTGTTCGAAGATTGAAAAATACGAGATTGTGGGTTTAATTGAATCCTTTAGCGAATAATTAAATTACAGGAGGACATCTACGTCGACATGTCGATCGGTGGCCCGCGGAAGCAGAAAAAGACGCGTCCGCATCCCAGCCCGCCACCTCCGCCCGGTCCTATGAAGGTCACTTTTCTCTTCACTTTCCTTAGAAGAAAACTTACATTCCTAGGAAAAATTCCTAGCGTTTTTTAGTGTGGTTTAAAGTATTTTCGGTGGTTTTTGATTATTAAAAAGTGCGTTAAATTTTAGTCATTTAAAAGGAGTGATTTTTTACTATTTGCCTAATTTTTCGCAAAGTTTTAGCAATTTTATAGCGCAACCAAAAACGGCTTAAAAGCTATTCAATAAATATTTAGATAGCGTATTTTAATAAACCGAAAAAATTACGAGAACGATCCATCTGAATTCCAGTGTCACGCCGCCACGAGCACCGAGCACGCGATCCTCTGGGGCTCCGAGCTGGGCACCAATTCGGTGCGAATCTCCAGCGAGATTTTTTTATACAGCAATTTTTAGTGTCGCGACTAGGACGACAAAGAAGCCATCGGAATATTTACCAACTGACGCTTGCTCTACAATTCCCACACGCACAAAGAAATATTTGAAGAAACGATTCGATTTCTTGGATAGTTGTTGTAGACTGAAGTTGAATAAATTTTTGGAAGCGCAATTTGCATTTTTTTGGATTGACTTTATACAAAGTCCGAGCTTCCTTTTCTCATTTACCCTCAAAATGAAGCGCCTCCTGTGGCTGCTCTTCTTCATCCCCTGCCACATCGTGGTCAGCCAGGGCGGACAGGCCGGGAATACGGTAATTTTCGCTTAACATCAAAGCTTGGACATTTTTGCGGTAGTGGACTGTCGGGGGCGACGACGAAATTTCTCGCCGGTAATTTTGCGCGAAGCGGTAACGAAATCCATGTGATTTTTATAGCATTTTACAATGTTTTTAACTGATACCTGACCTGACCCTGTTTTAGGCAAAGTGTATGTGAAGAATGCCCAAATAAGGCCGCAATTAAGCTAAATAACGTATATCAAAATGTTCGTCGTCGTCTGGCGAATATTTTGGTTGACTGTACAGGTCCGTAGGATAGTGGTAAGCCGGGATACAGTAGCTGAGAAACGGCTGGGGGGGGGGGGAATCTGCAGTTTAGCCAAGTTTACCCTGACCCTCACCCCAACTAGGCTCTGCCAACATGTTTTTAGCCCTCAAACGAACCCGTCGCGAAGACGAACACCTCGTCGGCTCCAGTCTCGGATTCGACGGCCGCGAGCAGCTCAAACGACGAGCCGCCTGAAGGGGACGGCTCCGAGCTGGACGGCCGTGTGCAGCAGCTTGACGCCCGCTTCTGGCAGCTCGAAAAAGTACAAAATTTCGATCCTTTCCAAATTTTTCTGATTCTAGCGCCTCAACAAGTCGGTGCACGCCTCGGCAATCTTGGAGGAGCTCAAGCAGGATACGGTAACTGGCTTCGAAATACACTAAATAACTTCAGACAAACCAGACGTTGTTTAAACAAGTTGAAAATTTTGGACATTTTGCGTCGAAAAAATAAATTTTACATCCTAAATGGTCTTCCTAAAAAAATTGAAAGGGGTTAGAGTGCAGTTTACCCCCCCAGCCCAGCTCCTCAGCCAAACGTCTTCTTAATGCATTGAAGCCCGCTTTTCAGTTGTTCTTGATCGTCTCGATCGGCGTGTTCGGCGCGGCCATCTTATGCCTGTGCTTGACGACTTGTGTGCTTGGCTGTCAGGTGATGTAGGGGAAATTCGGGTTACTGTGGAAGATGCTCAATTTAGCAAACTGCAAAAAAGCGATCAAGCCGACGGTGGCGAAAGAGCCGAGCGTGAGCCCAAGCCCGAAAGTGCCGCCGGTCGTGAATGATGTGGAGAGCGTCGCTTCGAAGGTATCAAAATTGAAGTTTTTTATCCTTGTTAGAAAACGCCAAAATCGAGCCCGTATTACCACTAGGTTGACAGCTAGATTTGGGACCATGACAGTTGAGCAACGACGTTTGAGCAACTTTTGAAAAGAGTGCGGAGAGAGGCGAGAGTCCAGACAGTCTGCCCGTCTGGGCTCTCTCCTCCCTCCGCACTCTTTTTCAAAAGTTGCTCAAACGTCGTTGCTCAACTGTCATGGTCCCCTAGATTTCATTTACTGAACCCTTTAATCGCTTTTTGTGGGCGACGCGTATCTGTCGAGATCTAGTCAAAATTAGGGGTCGACTTTAATGCTATACAGTCGTCCTTCGAAAGGCCAAAACACCGACAAACCAAAATGCTGTCAGCCAAAATACCGACATTTATATATTGAATTGCAGGCAAAAAGTAGTAATTAGAGCGTTTTTGTATCGGTTTTTTGGCACTTCGAATTTGCGCTTGTCGGCATTTTTCCGCCTGAATTTTGGACTGTCGACATTTTAGATTCCATTCCCTTTCAGCGCGATACCACGACAAGCACCGCCGATGGTTACAGACTTTCGAAGCAGGAGACCCTCGAGAAAGAGGTATTTTTATCCTCAAACCCTATTTTTTTCAATTTTCCAGAGCAACGACGGCCACTACGAGGATTGTTCCTTCAGCAAACCGGTCACGCCAAAGGTAGAGAAAATGAAATTTTTGATAGATCTAACGCCTTCTTCAGCACACCGAAGCCTAGAAGATACTCGTTCACCCCCGGGCGGCAATTGGGAAATATTCGACCAAAAATCTGAACACGATTCCAAATTCCGAACTATCGCTTGTAAACGGCGTGGTTATCGGATCTGAATAAATATTTTTGCATGGGATATCTTATCTTTTGCTTGTTATCATCGGACACCGTCTTTACACGATTTGACTGCAAATAATTTGCATAAAGCCCGAATTTTGTTGTCGCGGTTTGGCAGAAACTCCAGTTATGGCTTCAAAATGCTGCGCATCGTCTGGCTGCTGCTGTTCATCGGCGTCGCCACGCTCGCCGAGGTCGCTGTCGAGGCTCGCGTCACCGACTTTGAGAATAAGACAAAGGTACGGTATTTGTGCTAGTATAACGTTTAGGAATTATCTATCTATCTAAAGCTATGCAAAAAAAAGCTTAAAAATTGAAAATTTTGGTGAAAAAGCCGGTTTTTTAACAAAAATTTGTGAAATTTGCGCTTAGGAATAGTAAAAAAGGGCTTAGAAACGCGCCTTATATTCGTATTCAGGAAATGGGATACTAAGAAAAATTGGTTTTCTTTTCTGATACCCCTCCCTCCCGCCCCCCCGATAACGCGAAAGAGCCGAAAATATGTAAAATGGTTCGCTTTCGACTGCATCGCCTGAAGCCCCTCCGCTTTTCAGCTCTTCTCAAACGATGAGTTCACGAAGCTGAAGATTGGCATGGGACAGCTGGGGGAGACTACGGTAGGCGGGGCACGTTTCAGAGATTTGATAATGCCACCCTTTAGCAAAGCGTCTTCATCGGCGTGTGCGTGCTGGGCGGCGTCGCCGTGTTCTTCTTGTGCTGGCTCATCTTCCTCTGTCTGGCTGTTATGTAGGTTTTGTGACGCGGTTTGGGTACTGGACTGTCAGCGGGGGGAGGTCAGGGAATAAGTTATTTTTTATTTTTCTGCTTATTAGCGACCTGTTAATGATAGATATTCACTTTTTAACAATCCTTTATAGCTTTAGGGTGTCCTAAATGGTCTGTGCTTCCCCCCCTTCCTCATAACTTTTTTCAGGGGTATGAACAAGTCGATCACGCTGCTGCAAAGCCAAATTAACGACGTGGGCGGCGGGGGTGGCGGGGGCGGGACGACGATGGCTGCGAGTGTGATGATCCCTGGGGTATGTTGCCCATTAAGTCCTAGAGTGAATTCATTTTGTTAAGGCCAGCCCAACAAAGTCAAAATCGTCCGACTCGCCGGGCGGCCGCGACCAGACGGAGCGCCCGAAGCTCGACCTGAAGGTGTGAACAAGTCAAAATTATTCGCGCTTGATAAAGCTAATTCTTCGTCACACCAATTTAAAGGGATCGGCAAGCCATAGTTCAGGGTTTTTTGTGGTGTGAATTGGGAATCCAGAGCAGTAAAATCTATTCCTATGCCTTGCTCGCCCCTTTAAAGGAAGCAAAAATCAAAAAGGGTTCTTTTAGAAACCCGTCGAGCCGGCCTTTTCGCAGACGGACGGAGCCCCGGTCTCCCAACATTTGGGCCCGAAATAGAGCCGAGCCGGCCCCAGCTACTCGTCCCTACCGTACGCCAACAATTTCGATAGTTCCTATTCACAAGATGTTTCCCCGCGCTTTCCCATTGTTCCCATTTTCCTTTCCGGTGTTGTGTAATGGAATAAAGATTTTGTAAAAACCGTATCTTCTTGATTATTGCTTGGTTTCCGCAATAAAAAAGAAAGCCTGTAATGGGATACGGACGTCAAAACGAGAAAATCATGGTATGCTGGCCTGGACGACCATAATTCCCAAAAAGCAAAAGGTTCTTCCGTTGCGGGGAATCGAACCCCGGCCTTATGGGTGAGAGCCATAAATCCTAACCACTAGAGGATGTGGTGAGCGGAGAGGGCTAACCGGTAGGGGCCGACGTGTCAACCACGGCCGCTACGACCGCCAAGGCGCCGTTCAAATGCAGTCTGTTTCCATTACGTATCAGTGATTCTGCCTTGGCAACATCAGGCTCGTTTCGGAAATCACCAATCCGAGAAGCTGAATGAGTCCATATTGTCATGCGCCGAAATTAGCCCGAACAGCCCCCATTGAATCCCACCAGGGAAAACACAGGGGCGGGTGCTCGTATTAACGACAACATTTTGAAAATTATAATTGCAAAAGGTCCAATCAACAATGTCAAAAATACAGTGTGGTCTTCAATAGCTCCCTACCAGTTTTTGCTTCCATAAGATCTCTTTACGCCGGGAAAGCCTTTCAAATATTACAGAAATTGCCACTAAAGTCTTTTCTAATTTTTTTTACTTCTTTTTCGGCTTCAATATACTTACAGTTTACTAAGGCGCTATTAAAATGACTTACTAAAGGCTTAATTATTAGGCACTTCCTGTCTCAGGTCTGCCCCTTCCCCCCTAATTTTAAAGAACTTTTTCGCGGTCGAAACCGTAATTTCACTAATCAAGGCGCAGTCGACCAAACTAACAAATTGTTCTGCTAGCGCTAGCATGACATGATATCCGAGCCCGCGATTCTAATTAGCTTAGCGCTTGTTAGGCGCCGGTACAATGCGCGGATCCGTGGGATTTTCCGCCCCCCGAGGAACGTCAGCATTAGAAAAATGCCTGGCACTCCTAGATCGTGTTTCACAGGAAGTAGTCGAGCACAAACTTTAGACACCAGTCGGTCGGGAAATCAAAAAAAAAGAATATTTCGCGGACTGGGCTGTCGCGATTTTGGCTGCCGTGATTTTGGTCCGACTGGATTTTGGCTATCGGACTTTTATCTGTCGGGAGTTTGGCTTTGGCTTGTCGGTTTTTCGGCTGCAGAGATTTTGGCTTTAGGTATTTTTCTGTTGGAATTTTGGTTTGTCCGGTTTTTCGCTATCGGAATTTTGGCTACGGGGAGTTTGGCTTGTCGGGATTTTTGCCTCGCTGGATTTTGGCTGGCGCAATTTTAGCTGTCGGAATATTGGCGTGTCGGGATTCTGGCTGTCTTGATTTTAGCTTGATGGGGGCTCTCGGGATTGATTCGCCTAAACAGCTGGGGCTCACAAACTGGTAGCTGTTCAGCAACACTTTGCCCTCCACTTATTTTCATCATTTTTTCAAAAATTCGGTAGACCGGCAGGTGGGGCTGCACCACAAACAGGTGCTGTATTTTATTTCCTGGAAAGCGCTACAATCTTGCTTTTGGAATCCCGGTGAACGCCGAGCGAATTTAGTTTTGCTTTTGGTCTATCCTTCACGATTTCTCAAGACTTTTTGGCTGTTTTTATGTTGTTTATTACAGAAAATATGGAAAACTACACCTCCAAGTATGTATTTCTGCCCTCACCGGAAGTAGAATGGGTCCTGGCGCGGATTTATACCGTAACCTGGACCACCGGATCAGCGTTATTCGGGATAGCTGTGTATTTTCTGCTCCGGATACCGTCTCCAGCTACAAAGAGTTATAAACGAATCCAGCTGAACCTACTGGTAAGTATACTTAATTTGGGTTCTTTGGCATTATCGGGGGGTGGAGTGGGCTATCAAGAGAGAAAACCAACTTTTTTCCTTACTTGAGAGCCTTTTCTAAGCAAAATAAATAGAGTTTTACTACCTCTTCATGCTATTAATCAACCCAAAAACCTTACAAATTTTGCTAAAAATATGCAAAATAGCGATTTTCAAGAAAAAAAAATTAGCGATTTTGTCGGATAAAAGTTCCGAAATTTTGCCATTTTTTAGTGTTTAGATAGTTTTCTACTTGAAATACGGCGATTCTAAATTATCCGGTGCCCCCCCCGCTAAGGCGAAAGCACCTTAAATTAATTTTATCAAGTTTGTGGCGCAGCTTTCAGTTCGGGCTTTTATCAAAACTATATTTTGTATTAAGAGCAAAATTCGAGCATTCAGATCGCATCCGAACTTGCCGATACGATAATTTCCATCTACAAACCGATCCTCTACGCCCCAATCTACTGCGTGAAAATGTTGAGCGATCATCGATTCACGAAAGAGCAGTCATTTTTGGGGATTGTAAGCTGTGGATCCCGATACTTCAACTCAATTTCTAGAATCTTTACTATTTTATGGTTTTTTACATCGCGACCGTGATTTACTACACGGGTATTACCAAGTATCAAACCACCCATCTGAAGGAGCGGGTTTTTGAGCGCCGGATGAAGCTCGGCCTCGTCGCCGTTTTTGTCTGCTTGGCGACTTGTTCAAGTGTTTGGCTCTGGTCCCAGTATTTCTATGGGGAAGCGACTATTGACCCGATTGAGGTGAGTCTGGAAGACTATGGCTGCCGGAATTCAAGGGGCTCCGAAATGTGGTCCAGGACCCCTGCGTTCATTACTGACCGCAGCGCGACCGCGCCGATGACCTTGGCCCCTTTTTGAACGTAAAAACGCTTGCATTTAAAAATTCTAAAGTTACTTGTGTAATCCTCATCAAATTTTGATCATTTTAGACTGTTTAATTCCGAAAATTGATCAGAGAATCACCGAAATCGAGAGATTGGGTGCCTTATCAGACATTACGACATGTATTCGCCGCGCACCCGAAAAGTCGTTTTCGAGCCGAGAACTATTCGGTTTTACTGAAATATTTTACGTTTTTTCGCAACGAAACTAATTTGCCGGTATTTTGGGGCAGCAGCCCTTGCCTTTTTGATCGGCAGGATCAACCCCCGCACGCACGAATTGTGACTTCCGAGCCTCTTTAAGCAACATAAGTTTAGCTCAGAGAACACTGTGCGGTGGCAATTTAATACGCCGACCACATTGTAAAGCCTTGTTTTTGACTTAACAGTAAAGTAGAGCCGTGGCTGGTGATCGGCTACGTCAGGCCCTGGGGAATTGCAGGCTCTCGTCGTACTTAAACTGTCAAGGTGTTTTTACCAGGAAAAGATCACACCAAATAGCAAAGTATCTGATATCTGAAATGCCCTTGCCAACAAAAACGGTTTTTAAGAAGCGAGGACTTTGAGGCGATTTTTATCCAAGAAATTGATAAAATTCAGGTAGCTTTCAGGTAAAAAATCTTCAAAAATATGAAAATAGAAATGGAAAAATGTAAAGATCCAAAAATGTCGATTTTTCCGATCGGAAAGTTTGGTCTGTACGAGCGTAATGCCGGATTTTTGAAAGGTTTAGAGGTTTTTAGAGGTTTTTCCGCTTAAATATGATATATTATTTAATCTTACTAAATACACATTAAAATTGTGATTATTACCTTACTAATCATTTCTGTACATTTACAACAAAAATCGGCCACCCCCCGATCAAGCGAAAGAACCAAAATTTTCAGGTCTGCCGCCGCCAACCCCTATTTTGCGGCAGGGATAATGTCCTGCTCGTCGATATGCTCCCACTTGTTCGCAACATTTTCCGCGCCGTTTTGGTCCTATTGACGATCACCACCTGTCAATACTTCTACATCGTAGCGTCGACCATCCACAACAACTTGGTGAAGTTCGGCTCCCAGCCCCGGGAGAGCCGAAAAACGCTAGCGTTGCGGCGCTATTTTGCTACTGTTTTCTTATTGCAGGTAGATATCACATTTATTAAAAAATATTATTTTTTAGGCACTTTGCCAACTTATCTACATCGCATTTCCTTACGTCATCTATTTTTTGCTGGTTTTTCAACGGGTTGACCTGAGATTTTCTGGGTTTTATTGGGGTGAGTCAGGCCTTTTAGCTTTTTAGATCCCCTTGGAATGTTAATTTTCTGGATCTTTTTCATTAGCGGGGAGATTTTTCGTATAATAAAAGCCCGATAACGTAAGAGAAAATCTTCAAAAGTTTCTTCGTAAGACGTAACAATTTTTAAGGTATCTAAAAACATCAAAAAATACTGCCATTTTTGGTCCGAAAATCTATATTTTTGCATATTTAATAAAAACCTGTAAAGTTTACACATTTACGAATAACAAAAATAGTTAAGAAACATGTTCTTGATTTATTGCGGAAACATTGTATTCTAAGTAAAAAGTTGCCCCACCGATAAGGCGAAAGTACCTAATTTTTCTACTTTTAGTAGCCGGCACCCACCCTATTTACATCAACATCCACTCCATCTGCAACAGCTCAATTCTATTACTTGCGACAAAATCGTACCGGTTGAGAATTGCACAAATGTGTTCTTGTAAAAGTAAGACTGTCCATTTTTTATCTAATTTTTTTAGAAAAAGAAAGCTACACAATCGGTAGCTACAATCGAAAGACGGTCTGCAGTCTGACGCCCAGCATTTCTGTCATTCCACCGGAAATGGAAAGGGTCGAAAATTGATAAAAATATTTATTTTCTTTATATTTTTGATTGATTTCTGTAATTTTTTACGCGTTTCCCCGCTCTCGGCTTTTTTTTTGCTACGGGTATTTTCTGTTTGTACGCGGATGGGAGCCTGACGGCTAGAGAAAAACACCTCGTATCTTTAATTTTTTTGATCTTCTACCAGGTCGCGAGGATTTATCATAGTTCCTAAAAAATCACAAAACATTGAAAATCTACGACATTAAATTCAGAGATTAAATAGAGGTAAAAGCGAGCGTCGTCGCAAGTGGAAAAGTAACACACGTTCAACCTACAAAATTTATTGTATTTTTGCGAATTATTTTCCGTTTTGGTGCGGTGTTTTATTGTCTAGCATCGACGTTCAATTCGGCGTAAACCACTCGACATGCAGCAACGGTCCATTGCCGCGATACGGCTTTTTGTTGATGTCGACAAACATCTGCAACTTGCGAGGTATCGGATTTTTTCAAACCCTACCCGAGTCGCTGCCTCTTCGGTCTTGAACTCCGCCGTACAATTGAGGTTGTGGAGGCTGATGCTGAACAAGGTTATCTTCAGGCATTCGTTGGTGCAATACCTTTCGTGAATCAATTCCGGATCGTTCATAAAGACATAGCGGATGATATCAGCTTTTGTCGCGTCTTTTGGCAACCCTCTGAGCACGAGCTTCTTATGCGGCGATTCGAAGTCTAAAAAATATTTTTAATCAGGATCCATAGGAATCTTGATCAACTACGAGTCACTAAGCCTACTTGAAACCGGCTCCAACAGGTGCTCAGCTCGCATGATGGTACCCATAGAGTTTTGGCGACATCGTTGCATGGCCTAAGACGGACATACCTGGAAAATAGAGTTTGAAGAAAAACCTCTAGGCAAGCTTCTTCAGAGAAAAATTCGACAATGACATGGTAGATACCAGATCCGGGCTTCTCCATAGGCCTGACTCCTTGGCTAAAATGGATTGGTCATTTTTTTCTCAGATTTTCCGAAAAACTCACATTCCACCCTTGATCATGGTGCTCGCTCCGAGCAAATTATGGTAGATTAACTCCGGTGTCCAGTCCCCTGAGAGTCCAGTTATATGCAGCTTTTTCTTGTTGGGCACCTAAATGGACACCGACTGTTAAAAAAGCGTATAGCCAAATCAGTCCTGCGTCAAATTTACCATTGCTTCTTCCGCAATTTTCATCCGCATCGTGTCGCCTGTCATCCCGAACGGGTACTTTTTCCTATCATACTCTTTGATGAACTAAAAAATTTGCATTAAAGGCGATTTAATTATATCTTGCCGCCTTGGCAGCGGTCTCCGATTCGAAAAGCAACTGGCGAGTGTCCGGACCAAGGTGGATGACCCTGGAAAAGTGAGCTTCCTCTTGATAGCTCATCGTCAATTTCAAATACCTTTTCAGACGATCCACATTGCCCCCTGACATCCTTTTCACCATATACAGGGTGGCGATTAATTACCTGCGCGTCGCTTTTTCCCCCAAAAATCAGGCTTTAAATTTTCTTGGAGAGAGTGGTTTTACTAGATTGGTGGTTGTTTAGTCGCATCCTATCCAAATTTTAACCGGGTTAAACAATTACGAAAAACTACGAGCTAAGAAACATAAATTCCGGCTTCACAACGCGGATCGTGATCGCATGGTCACACGTTTGAAGCCTACTGTAGCCATGGGCGGTAGCTAATCTTTTCTAAAACAGCTCAGATATGTTGCACGCTTCTTTTCAAACGTAGTAAGCGTTCGAAAACCGACCTAAGTCAAAAGATAAAAAAAGATACAGTATCGAGAACGACATCGGTCAAATGGCAATAAAAACCGCGCGTCCTTTCGATATTACGCGTGAATCTTTTGGTACGATATGAGAAAATATGTACAATCCTTACAACAACCATATGCCAAAAGTTCTTTGGTTCATAAGGCTTTATCAGGAAACTAGAATCCAAAAATGCTAGAAATTACTGACGATTTTTGAGGTGCGCCGCGGGCTGAAATGATGGCATCATTTTTGGCCCAGAACTTCCCCAAAATTCTTCAGAACCGGCCTCAATTTAACAATGCGTCCTATCAAACTAATAAGAAGAGGGTTACATCAACGAAATTGCACTTCCCCGAAAAATCTTTTGATTTTTGAGGTGTCTCATTCTGGCCGATTCGGCTCCAGGCGGAAATTGGTCGTAGAATTTTTGTTATTTGGTAGAGCTAGGGCTTAATAAAAATGCTTTTAATGGATTTGAGCATCTGGAGGGTAAGCGGAGGCATCGAACTAACAATAATTTGAGGGCACGACGTATCGAACTGAAAAAATATCGGGCCTTTTGATCGGTACATACCCGCGGCGCGCGCGCTTTTTTGCTCGACGACATTTTTCGGGCTGGAAAAAAGTTGAGGGCCACTGACCCAAATTTTTTCTGTACAATAAGTATTAGATAGCTTGTGCTATCATAAAATGCAGATGGATCAGAGATTGCTTAAAGGAAAATTCGGAGCGAGCGTTTTCTCTCGCGCAGGTAATTAATCGCCACCCTGTATTTCCACAAGTCCGCGTCATCCTCGTCAGGGATATTTGTCACGACGACGATCGTCTGATTGCCGGAATTCTAAAATCAGGATTTTCGGATTCTGATCGATATGAAAAACCCTGGCTGTATTTGGGCCGGATGAAGTTGATGTATAGGTATAGCTGTGAGCAGGGTTCGAAAACGCCGACGTGTATGAATAGCTTGGAGGAGTTGGAGCCTGAATTAAGTTAGCTTTGACTTTCGACTTTCCTAAGAGCCTTTGCCGTTTAAAGCAACTTGTAGCGTTTGTAACGATACGAACCATCCGGGATATCAAGAAAAATGGGGTTGCAAAAAAGCTTACGGAACCCATAACGTCGCCAGGGCGTAGCACGTGTTGTCGCTCAAATTGATTCGCCTGAAAGTACGATTGATTTTAGTAAAGGTGTGGATAAAGCTGTGCATTAGAAAAAAGTTAACAGGCGATGATGCCGCAATTTAGTCGATTTTTAGGCCTAAAACTGAATGACATGACGATTTTTGTTAGAGTCGTCTTCGAAACAACATTACCTGTTGCGCCATTGACAACGCCTGTTGCATGCTTTGTTGGAACCTCTGAAAACAAAACTTGGTTAATTTTAGGCTGTAATTCTCCGCTATTTTTTTTAAGAATTAAATTCCATCTATCACGCAGAGGCTTTGAGGACGTTTTTGTGGGACGCGAAGAATACTCACAGAGAAACCCTGAAGATCCGGGGGCCCAAACATTTCGGCCTGCTATTCAAGTCGCAGTGCCCTGTAAAGGTGTAAGACTTCTTGATGAGCTTTGTGGCGATTTTTTTGAGGGCGTAAGTAACGACTAGATCGTGTTGGCATGTGACGAAGGGAAAGCAAAGTAGCTATTATACACCTTATCAGCAAAGACTCCCGACCTCCAACAGCTGATCGATAATTTACGATCGCGCTTTTTTGCCGCCAACTGGTAGGCTGACCATTGACGATAAGCCCCTCCCAATTTACATGCTCTTAGTTCAGGACCCCACAATCCTTGAAAATTCCCTGGGCTTATCGCTGTCGGGCGCGGCAACAGCGGAGAGAAAATTCTTGAAAACGGTTTATCAACACTCCTTGGACTTTTGGCATGACACCAGTCACTCGCGGTTGTATCAATGCGTCAAGTAGGACAGTGATACACAATACATATTAAAAAATAATCTTTAACCGGGTATCACGTGGCAGCATGAGTTTGTACATCATCCAAATCTCATATTACAGGCGGGATATGGCAAAAAAGTACAAAACTCACACACAAATTCAGTAAGGAGGCAGGGGTCCCCTAGTAGGAAAACAAGAAAAATCAACATTCGTTATTATGCCAATCCAAAATCGTTATTATTGCGTCGCTGGCGTACACAAAAACATACAGCAAATCGCTTCAACGCGATCTGATTCCCCAAAATAAACTGCATTCGAACGGGGGCGGTGGTGTCGTTATGTTCATGATTTCGATGCCGGCGCCGTATGGATATGGCTGCCCGTCGAATTCACTTGCAAACTAAACAGCGGTTAGGCGCGGAAAAGTTTTGGCTTACTCTGGTTGCTGTGATGTGGTTTGCAAATTCGATATGATGTGTGTGGTCGTTTACATCATAATAGACACTAAAAACGTTTTTAAAACTAAAAACTATACGCCACCTTTCGACAATGCCATCAAACCAGAACTCGCGGATCATCCAGTTCCAGTGACTTTTTGGTTGCTCACCGGAGACGCCGCGCACCGTCACAATCTGAACATGTCGTTTCTAAGCGCTGGGCTTTCGGTTTAAAGGGCTGCCGACGGCATGTGTCGACAAATTGGCAAGTAGCAACAGGGCAGAGAGCGCGTCCTGGGGAGTGGCGCAGAGACATTTTCTTTTCAGCGCGTAACCGATTGACTATGCCGTGACTATCCCTTTAAAATCCACATAAGTTTACACCCTAAACATTAAAACCCTGCACCTATCATTATTCTCTTAATACGACTTCGCAATCGGGGTTAGCGGGCGTAGCCCGCTAACCCCTTTTGGTTTGAGGTACGACTCTTTTGGGGTCCTTTTCCGGATTTAAAAAAGAACCAAGCATCGGATCGCAAAACTGATTACACCACCGGAACCGGCGACACTTTTTGCATACCATAAGCTTTTAAAATTTGAAAAATAGTTAAATTTCGAATTTTAACAGCCGATTTAAATTGCGTTTCGAGGGGGGGGTCTGCGTTTGTTTGTATGTCTGTGCGTACGCAAAACCCTTGTAGTCGTCAAAAAGTGCCTTCCCATGGTCCGTTTGGGCTGAAATTTTCCACATATATCGACTTGATGTAAATGAAGGTGAGGAAGAAGCGTTTTTTTCAAAATAGGTTTTTAAAAAATTTATATTTAATTTTTAAGTTTAGAAGCTAAATTGTGACCAAAACAGGGGTTACTGATGTCCGTTCGGGCTGAAATTTTGCTCAAATATGCATTAGACCTTGCCGGAATAAGTAAAGAAAAAATTGCATCGAAAGAAGGCTTCTCCTTTGAGTTATTATAACGTTAAACCTTCGCCATACGGGGCGCCAACCTCCCCTTTCTCGGCCCCCAGTCCCCAGTCTGCAGGGCGGGTCTAGCTCCCCCAAGAAAGGCCGCCACTCTCCCTGTCGGCCTAGTGGTTCGTTTATTTATTCAAGCCTTCTGAAGAAGCATTTGGTCATATGTGAACAGTTGAAGCTGGCTAAATGTAACACAATCAAATCAATGTAGCGCCCACTACAAAGCGAAAAAATACGAGATCATTGGTTGTTGCTGTCGGTGCGATTGGAAGAGGAGTTGTCGTGGCTCGTTTCCTTTGATTGGTCACCACGTCGCTCGACCCGTCGGGCGCGCACGTGGCTCTTCACCCATTCGTGTTCTTTTACGCCTTCGAGGGTGAGCCGGTCGGTGGGCTTGAAGACGAGCAACTTTCGGATGAGGTCCCGCGCCCCCGTCGAGATGCTGGACGGGAATTTGTAGTCGACATTTCTAATCTTCTTATACGTGAGCTGGGTCTCGTCACTTTCGAATGGGGGCGAGCCGACGAGGAACTCGTAGCAGAGTACGCCCAGCGACCACAGGTCCACTTTGTCGGTATGTTTGTTGCCGATGATCATCTCCGGGGGCAGGTAGTCCATCGTGCCGCACATCGTCTGACGCCGCTTTCCGGGGGCGTGCACCGACCAGCCAAAGTCGGAAACCTTCAATTCTCCCTGGGCGCCGATGAGCAGATTCTCGGGCTTGATGTCCCGATGAATAACGTTTTTTGAGTGGCAGTAGATTAGTGCGTCGGCCATTTGGTGCATGTACACAGCTGCATCAGCCTCCTTGAATCGTCGCTGTGCCCGCAACGACTTGTACAGCTCGCCGCCCTCTGCGTACTCGAGCACCAGGTAGATTTTCGTCGCATCCCAAAAGTACGTGAATAGCCGGAGGACGTTCGGGTGCGTGAGGTGGGACTGGATCTCGATCTCGCGGCGGATCTGGTGCTCACAGCCGCCCTTTTCCAGCTGCGACTTGAATAGCACCTTTAAAGCGACGATCAGCCCATTTTCTCGTATTCTGGCCAGATAGACGCTGCCGAACTTGCCCTTGCCCAGTGGGCGACCAATGTCGAAGTCTTTGAGCTGGAAGGACCCGCCCCGTGCTGGCGTTGGGTTTGGCGTCGGGCGCCTTTGGGTCCCGAGGTAGACCAGTCCGTTGGGCAGGACGTCGCCAACTTGGCTTGCCATCACTGCTCTCAAACTTGGGTAATTAAACCAGACAGCACGCTGTACTGGGAAGACGCGCCTCCCGGGTTCGAACTGCACCCGCAACATGGCTTTTGACGATTGGGCCCCATACATCGTTATTTTTTTTGTGCCCTTACAAAGCGCCGCAGGCAAATTTTTTGTAGTATTGCGTAGGAGGGTTCGTCCGAATAAATACACCAAGGCTTGTTTTATATTTTAACAAGAAGATTGAGGCAAAAAGGGTTAAATTCTCTCTAAGGCTAAAAAGAGTCTTTTTAAAAAAAGGGCTTTTGGTTTTCGCAAAAAGAGACGAATTCTCGTGGCAACAAAAAGTGCTAAATTCCTTTCAAACTCTTAAAAATATCACAAAATGTGGGATCAACCAAAAGTTGCTGGCACCTTATTAAAAGCGGCAGCTCTAGTTTTTAGCCGGTTCGGTGACTAATAGTTCCTGTATTATGGTGCGTTTCCACCTTCTGAGAATTAATCTCCAGATTATCTCTGTCGCCCACCAGCTTTCGTCGTAAAAATCTACATATCTGGGGCAGTACCAGGCTTAACCCGATTTTAAATAGCCAGCAACTTTTTGTTGTTCCCCATTTTGTGATATTTTTAAGAGTTTGAAAGGAATTTAGCACTTTTTGTTGCCACGAGAATTCGTCTCTTTTTGCGAAAACCAATTGTTCTATGGGCGGGGTAGAGTCCGCACTGTTCCCTCTGCGTATCTGTCTGCCAGAAGGTGCCCCTATGCCCGGCGGGGAACCCTTATCTTAAAATAACTGGGTGCTACCCGCCCGGAAAGTTCTAATAGTTTTCTTCCGCCCACGCATTCCCGCTATCGGTGGCCACCTGTCAGAACCCCTTTCTGCCAGCGTTATCAGCGCAGTTTTCCGAAATTTTTCCTTGCAAGAACAGGCTTGTCCTATCTATTGCTAGGGATTTTACAATTTACAAAAAGACAGAGTTACAACCCAAACGCGTGAACACAAAGCCAATGGGAACCGATGAAAGATCAGATCTGTGCAGTAGGGGGCGCGTGAACGGGATCACTGGATCGAGTGACACGATCGGGCGATAATAGGCTCTAGTCTTCAAAGGGATTTTAAAATCTTCTACTATATATAAAAAAAATAGTGTTTGTGTGTGTGTGTGTACATCTGCATGCAACTTCCGACACCGTGTTCCAGTCGTATCTCAATGAGGGAGGAAGTTAGGGGTATGTTTGATGCGTAATGGGTAATGGTCTCGAGATGACTGCACACATATCCTACTATACAGGGTGTCCCAAAAAAAAGACCCCCCCCCCAAAAATTTGAGCCAGAGGGCCCCTACAGAGCTGAAAATTTGCACAGAGGTAGCGAAGCCAATTTCCCATGTATATGGAGAGTTTGAGCCATATCGGCTGACGGGTTTTAAAGTTATAGCGAAAATACTTTTCATTTTTAATTTAATATGGGGATTTTCGCAATTTGCATCAAAAATATGCGTTATTCTTGAATTTACGAGCCGATTTTGCATAAATTTTGCCAAAAAATTCCACGTTAAAATTAAGTTTTTGTTGGAAAATCCAGGACCCTCTTTGTTAGGAAACAATTAGCATACGCCGGATGTTGCGGTTGCTTATATAAAGCAAGAGAGGTGGCGTTTCTCATTTTTGTCATCGAAAATCGCTAGAATTATGCAAATTGAAGAATATCATGGGATCAGACGGGGCCAGGGTTGAAAAGTCGCGAAGCGGCTTTTCAACCCTGGTCAGATTTTGAAAAATAACATGTTTTCGCCATTCAAATTCGGCTTTTGTTGAAAAACCGGGCGCCCCTCTTAGATAGGGAAAAATTAGCATTCACCGGAAGTGGCGGCAGCCTATAAAAAGGGCAGAGGGAGTGATTTTCATTTTTTTTGTCATCGGAACTCGGGAGAATGATGCAAATGAAGTATATCAAGGGATTAGACGTGGCCAGTGTTAAAAAGTCGCAAAGCGGCTTTTTAACCCTGGTTACTTGACTAAATTTCTATAGTCAGACTTTGCTCGCCCCTTGAAAGCGACGCGCAACGCGTGAATATGGCTTATAGCTGCTCGGGATTTCCTTTGGCGGCTGCCCGTGACAGAAAACTGTATGCTCTCGCCATTGTCCCAACGGTCGACGGATTGCGGTGATTCAAGGGATGTTGCGCGGGGAGAAAGAAAAACATACGGGAGAAATTTAAGGAGCTACTGTTTCCTAGCTTCCCAAATCGGTCTATCCGGAATAACCCGGCATCATCCTTGTATCCACTGGCTCGATTTATTTGGAGATGTCTAGTTTATCAGATTGAAAAGCAAGGGTGGCTATGGTAGCTTGGACACGAAGACTGGGTTGGTGCGTGAAAACCCACATTCGACATTGTAGAAGGCGGAATTTGATGATTTGGATGGAATGGTTAGAGGTGAGAGACTTTGACGGACTCGATCCCGGTGGGTAATGTGGGGGAACGGCTTCACCAAACAAATATTCTACAAGACAACTCGGCCACCGCCTTGCCGAAAAGGGGGTCGGGTGTTGCTGATAACGCGTGCTCGGCGCTCGTCGGTGCAAGAACTTGTGTGGTAGATAGTGCGGTTACAAAATAATTGGAAACGGTTCGAGGCAGTGGTAGTGGGCAACAGTGAAAAATGAGGACGAGCCATGAAAAATTGTTTGCAAGAAAGGGTTTCTGATGAGCGGCAGTTAGGGGACCCGGAGAATCGCTACGTAGCTTCCGATCATTTTCTTAGAGGCCGATCAAAAGTGTTGTTTTGAGGTATCTTTTGGGTAGCGGCTAATTAGCGGGCTTCAGCATCAAAATGCTTTGCCAACAAAGCAATATGCTCTTCTGGTTTCCAGGTGTCAGGGGTTTCCAGGGCTCGCAGTTAGTTGTTCTTCTTCATCTTGAACATACCCAAAAATTGATCGGCTACCAGGGTAGATGGTCGACCTACCGCTCTTTATTGCCGTTTTGAACTTCAAAGCGAATTCGGAGACGCTTACGGTATCAACTGACGAAACGCGGTGTCATCGAGACTAGGCAGGTGATGCATATTCCCAGGAGGCTTGTCAACAGCTGATTTGCTAGCTTGCACGAGCCCTCTCCCACGCCGTTGTCTAATCGTTATCACTCTAAAAATATCCGGGCGTCTCTACCTCGGCAATAAACGGCCGTTGTTTTTGGTATCACGGCTGGCAAGAGACCCGTGACGTATTGTCAGCGTTCTGGAAGCTATTTACGCGCCTGCTCGTCGACACTCGTAATTATTGCAAAAATTTATCGTGGAGCAGCAAGAGGTCGATAAGGTCGAATAAAGATAGTTGTACTTGAGGGGTTGCCTATACAAAAATGGAATATGGTGTGGTTAGACGTCCTTCTGGAGCGAGTTGTAGGCCTGGAAGCTGGTCCACACGGCGTACGGGGCCATCAGAAGGCCGGCGGTCTTGTCGGCCTGAAAAAAGTGGCAATCACTTTTATAAATCGTCTTTAATTAATAAAGTTTCATAAAAAATCTAGTAAAGGAATTAACGTATATTAAAGTAGTCTTAAATCGAAAAATTCTATGCCTTGTAGAATCCGACGGCAGTGGCGATGGCGAGGATGGCGGCCAGGGTGGAGGTACCGGCAAGCTGAAAAAGAATGTATTATAGCGAACGATGGAGAAAGAGAGAGAAAGAGAGGGAGAGAGAGAGACAGGGAGAGAGAGTAAGGCAGAAAGAGCGATAGAGCAGAAATTAACTTACATGACACTTATTCTGGTTCTTGGTTGCATAGTTCTTGGCCAACAACAGCAAGAGGTTCAGACCATAAGCGTTCATCGCCAGCTTCTTGTTGCACGGGCAGTGGTCTAGAGCAAGTTATCGTCATTTTAAAAGTTTTTAAGATACCGGCAGCACGGTGGACAAGGAAAGAAGCGTAGCCTAGGGGAGAAATGGAGAGAAAATCGGTGAGGGCGGAGGCTTTTAGGGTCTTGGCGGCGCACTCTCGGCGGGGGAGAGTCTGAAAGCAGAGGATTTTAATAAGTTTGCATTTAAGCTGAAAGGTAAGTTAGAATTCGAAAAAACATACCTGATACCACCTCTGCGTCAGGTCATCTCCGGCAAAAATCGAGTAGCCGACGAAGCCGATGGCGGCCGGGGCAAGCGTGGCGATGTAAGCACATCCGGATTCCTTAAAATGAAGGTAAGCTTCAGGAAGTTAATTAACGTTTTTCAAACTAAGCTTCAGCTCCCAATATTTTCAAAAAATTTTTAACGCGCGTTTTTAATCTCTAACCTGGTTGTACAGTAAAAATGAACGAAAAATTATGTTAAGTTAGTTTTTAGCTTAAAACCAACATTTATATAATTTATTGAAAAATGTTATAATACTATTTTGATTACTTTTGAAAAACTCACGGGAACGGGCAGGTGGGCCATTGTAGATTTTTAGGTTGGTTCGGGGTTTGGGAGAGCTAAAAAGGGAAACTTTAGCGGAAGAATTGGCGGAGGAGAAAAGCAAAAAGTGATAAAAATCAATTTCAAGGCCAGGTGCAAGTAGTAGAGATGTCTAGTGGACAACATCCCCTCCCAACCTCTACGCTTTTAAAGGCCCTGTTTGCATCATTGGTCCTTCCAAGGGAGGTGAGAGGGGGCAGAAACTTGAGATTTCAACAGAGTCCCCTGCCCGGCCAGACGCACCCACCTGGCCATGACAGTGAGATAAACAACAGAGGTCAGCCCGAAGGTTGCATCACGGGGTTTTTGGAGGGAGATCAATGTTTTTTTGAATTTATGAACCGCTACAATAGCACTTAGCGCATGAGCTTTAGAATACCAAGTTAGGGTTTTCTATTGAAAAACTGTATTTGCAGTCTAGGAAATATTACTTGCGCCGTTAACGACGGGAAGTTGCATCATGAACTTTTGGGTGCGAAGGCAATAAATTTTTTAATGTTAGAACAGGCTGAAAAAGCTATCTGTCCAGTCTTTAAACCGAAAAATACAGCTTGAGTCGCGAGAACAACCATTATTTGGCCGCATTTTCAGACTGAAAGCTACCGCGGTCCCTTTAGAAGGTCTGTATCTGGTTTCGGCACCCATCTAATTTTCCATAAACGTATCTAACTCATTTCATCAAAAATCAACCTGTATCCCCTAGACCCGGTTATATTAAAGAGCCATTTAAGATTTTTAGGCTGTGGATCGAATCAAGCGCCAAGGTGTAATCAATTACGCTCTGGAAAGGAGGTCAAGCGTGTTGCGTTGCGTGTCGCGGGTCCAGAGATAGAAAAATGTATCGGCCTGCATTGCCAGTCCCTTAAGCGGATGATGGAACGCTAGATAAAAAGTTAAAGTCTAAGGATTAAGGAAATAGGCTTCTACCATAATTGTCCAAGTTAGGCTATGCAAAAACCGATGGCGAGTACGCGCTCCTGCGAGAGGCATACTAGCCACTTTCCGCAAAGACAACATCTTGTCTCCTATGACAGCCGACCTAATCCCTTGAAAACAAGCTTGATGCGGTAAAAATTTGGACCAATCAATCCAAATAAGCCCTCCTATATGCAAAATTCATAGGCGTTGTTTGAGCGTCTTGAGACTCACATTGTATGCCGCATTTGTGGGTGCGGCCAAACTGGGCGACAGGAGGACGGACCTTGTACCCCCTTCACACAGAGCCTCTCACACTCCGAGACACCGCCCAAGAAGCGAGGGCCCGAGACAGCGCGACACTCCCGCCAAAATCGATGTCGTTGCGGTCAGCCGGGTGGAATTTCTGCGGGCTTGAGAAAATAAACAACAGTGCACTCCCGAGCCATACGTGAAGCGTCAATAAGTTTACCTAACGAACTCGGCGGGTTTTGGGGAGTGATTGACTTTTATTTGTGAGCTGGCGGGGATCAGCTCATGTTCGAGTGATGAACAGCTTGCACTGTAAAGCGAACAGTTTTAATCCTTAGATCTTGACAATATTTTTAATACAGATAAATCATGATAAAGCAAAGATATAAAGCTTTGGACCAAAAGCAAAAAGTTCGGGCAGAGCAGGGCTCAGACTTCCATTTTGAATGATAGTGACAAAAATCAGGTCCTTTTCTAAGAAAAATAGAACATGATACAGGCAATCCTCCTACAAAGTTTCGGACCAAAAAGCAAAAGGTTTCGACCACGGAAGGATTCGGACCTTCGATCTTCCTGCTCCGTAGGCGAGACGCGTTATCCATTGCGCTATACGACTGCATGTCGGGTCGGCGTGGGAAGGGCACTGACCTGCCAGGGGGCCCATATTTGGACGACTTATGCTTTCTCGGTAGCCGCTTATCTCCCACTTTTTGGCGAGGACTGACAGTAAATCAGGAACAGATTTTGCAGCATATTATTTTTTGGCCTCGAGTATCTTATCGCGCTTATGGTAAT
>CATQJA010000176.1:0-14795 GCA_958295435.1 Mesorhabditis spiculigera
TTTTAGATAAGAGAAGTTATCCTACTATATATAAAAAAATCGTGTCTGTGTGTGTGTGTGTGTGTGTGTGTGTGTGTGTGCATTTGCATGCAACTTCCGTCAGGTTGTTCCAGTAGTATCTCAATAAGGGGAGTAGTTAAGGGCATATTTGATACGTCATTAGGTGTGTAATGGCCTGGGGATGACTGCACACCAATAAAATTTTCAAAAATGAGCTGTTTTCGACATTAAAATTTAGTTTTTTGTTGAAAAATGGGCCACCCTCTTTGTTAGGAAACAATTAGCATACGCCGGAAGTTGCGGTAGCCTATATCTGGGAAGAGAGGTAGCGTTTCTCATTTTTTGTCATCGAAAATCGTGAGAATTATGCAAAGTGAAGAATATCATCGGATCAGACGGAGCCAGGGTTGAAAAGTCGCGAAGCGGCTTTTCAACCCTGGTGTCATGATAAAATAACATTCAGTGGCGCAACTCAACCGCGACCCTACAGCCACCAAAATCTGGAAAAGCTGTTCTACCAGCTGCTAGTGACCCTCAACCACCTGCACACCATTGGTATCATCCACCGGGTAGCGTTAGTTTAGCATATCTTTCAGTTTTTTTTCAGGATTTCACCCCGAAAAACATCGGGATCTTGATGAGTCGCGAGGGTTTCGACGTGAAGCTCTTCGATTTTGGCGTCTCGCGGTGAGTCAGCGACGTCTTCGATTTCGAATCTTATGCAAGACCTCCGATTTTTTTTTAGATTCGTAAACTCTGAGCAACAGCACACGATCCAACCCCGGACGCCAAAGGCCTACTATCCGCCCGAGGCTCTTGCCGGTCATGGCCAGTACGACGCGAGGCGTGAGTAAAGTTGGAATTTTTCTGTAAATGAGATTTAGTCGACATTTGGTGCGCCGCGC
This sequence comes from Mesorhabditis spiculigera, assembly GCA_958295435.1. Lineage (NCBI taxonomy): Eukaryota > Metazoa > Nematoda > Chromadorea > Rhabditida > Rhabditidae > Mesorhabditis > Mesorhabditis spiculigera. Next base: position 906 of record CATQJA010000176.1, read on the forward strand.
TTGTGATGCTGGAGGCGTTTGGAGACGACGCGAGTGAGTTAAATTAACAACAAATTTATGGTAGTTTTTTAAGATGTCGGTGGAACTACAAAGCGTTTCCAACTGATGACTCCGGACACTGCCGAAAGCGCGGCCTTGGCTTCGACTCAGCCGTTGAAGGCGATAGAGAAGAAGGTAAAGCAGGGAGAGAGAGAGAGAGAAGAGTAGAAACTACGCCATTACAGCACGAATACGTCTTCGGCGGTAATGGGACAAAATTCGATGAGCTAGTGCGGCCCAAAGTGGTACATTGGTGCCGGGCGGCGACGGAAGGTATGCTTTGGTACTTGAATGTAAAATGTGCCTCATAAACTACGCCCAAGTGCTCTGATAAATCTCGTAAATGGCCAGTAAAATCAACGCCGCCTTCTAGAGGAGACCACCCGGAAAAATGAGGAACTGATCAGCCTACTGCGCCAGATGCTCGACCGGGACCCGCAACGACGACCCTTTGCTTGGAAATGCTTGGAGCACCCGTACGTCAAGGTATGCATGCTTTAATCTCATCAGGAAATTTTTTTGAGGGTATGGCTTCCGTAAATGGCAGAACAACAAATGCCAGAGAAGAAGCGGATGAAGCCAGGGAGCAGTTGCGCACAATTCTGAAGCAAGCGTCGTACAACGTGCATCTCTAGGCTTTGAATCACTTTTCGACGAGCATATCGCTCTTGAGATTTCGACTATCAACTTTGCTTTTCCTCTTCTGTAGTTTCTCGTATTCTGTTATCGTAATGTACAATAAAACCGGGCCTGTATTTTTTATGCACATAGCCAAATATGCTTTCAAAACAATCACTTTCGGTAGTTTAATAAATACTGCTTCATGCTGCTTCATCCTTGTTGTTCATCTACTGGAGCTCCGGCTGTTGCTCAGGCTGCTCGCTGAGCATCACCTCGACTTGAGCCAACACCTGGAAGGCAGAAAATTAGCAGCAGCAACAAAATACCTCAGACTTTTCACTCTGGTCCAGCTGCATGCGCTGCATGATCTCCTGCGTTTTGGCCATGGCCAGTTCGTAGACACAGAAGATTGCCTTAAAAATACAAAATTTTGATGGTCCAGTAGGCTTGTCAAACCCGCATATTGGGATTTGGCGCTTCATGCCCTCTCAACACCGCCAACCCGGCCAAGACGTTGTCCAGGTACTTCAGCTCGAGGTGCGTCTGCTTCGACTTGAGGCGGCAGAGCTAAAGGTTCATAGGTAAAGCGAGAGGGAGAGAGAGAGAGAGAGAGAGAGAGAGAGAGAGAGAGAGAGCGGGAGACTGACCTCCATAGACTCCTCCAGCTGCAGCACGCCATTCTGACCCTTCAGCGTCAACTCGGTCAGCCTGGCGATGCACGCCTGGTAGTTCGTGCAGGTCGCCTGCCACCGCTCCAGGCTACAATTTAATTGATACCTTTATGAAGAGCTGTAAAGCTTCAAAAATGTCACCAACCCAAGCCGATCCTCCCCGACGTCATCCCAGTTCACCCCCGTCGGGCTGGACGCCTCGGGCTCGGTGCGACAGTGTGATTCTGGAGTACGGGGGCGGGGTGGCATCAGAATCTGGAAAATGTAAAACAGTAAAAATTTGATGGACAGTTCTGAAAGTGCCATGTGAAACCTACCTCAAAAGCAACCGCTTGAAAAATGGGATGAATAGAAAATGAGGAAATCCTTCATTGTTGGATGCAAATAGTGCATTCCTCATTTGTTTCGTCTGTTTCTCGCCCTCGCTCGCGCTCTACCGCTCTGGCTGTCTCTCTCTTTCTCCATCTCTCTCGCTTTCTCGCTCTCTTCCCCGCTCTCTCCCGCTCTTCCCGTCCTCCCTCGCTCTCATCCTCTCTCTCCTTCCCCCTCTCTCCCCCCCCTCTCTCTCTCTCTCTCTCTCTCTCTCTCTGTCCCTCCCGGTCTCTTTCTCTCGCTCGCGCTCTCTTTCTTTTTCTCTTTGTCCGTATCTTTCTCTTTCTTTCTCGCTTTCTCTGATTCACTCGTCCACCGAGCCACATCACACAGTTTATTCAACCCACAAATACAACATTCCGATCCGTAATATAATCCATCAATTAATCGATTCCTTCTAATCCGTAGTGCTTTTATTCCTTGTTCTGCTGCTCCGACGCCTTCAACTCGTTCACCGGCTCTTCCAGCTTTTCCGGCTGCTCCTTCTCCTCAGACTTCATCTGCTGCTCACCATGCACAGAGCATTCGCGACGGATCTCCTTGAGCTGCGCGAGGACCTAGAACTCATCGAATTTTCTATCTTCCATTTTCCTTTCACGTGATCCAGCTGCGCATGCTCGGCCACCATCTGCCGCTGGATCTCGTCGAGCTTGTTCAGCACCAGTCGCGTCAGCAGCGCGATTTGCTGAAAGAAAGAATTGTGAAAGATAGTGGTTGCCCTGCAACGATCTGCTGCTCCTGATATCCCTCCTCCACGATCATCGCCAGCTCCTCCAACAGCTTGATGAGATGGCGCAGCTGCATGCCCAGCAGCTTCGCCTGCAGACTGCTCGCCTGGAATTTTGTAGAGCCATATCGGAGCTGATCGTAGGGTATAGGAACGTAGCGGAATCTAAGGGAAATAGGCTAAACGGCGACTAAGCGAATGCGACGAACGTCACCAAGCGGAATGTAGCGGAATTGCCCGAATTCAGCGTGCGTCATCGCAATCGTTCTAATCTAGCCTAGCAGAACAGCGCGAAAGCGGACCAGATTGGGGGCTGCATGGACCCGCAGACCATCATGGGAAGTATCGTTGCGCAAATACCTCCAGATATTCGTCCAACGGCAACCCGCCGGCCTCGCTCTTCAGCCGCAGCTCGGCGAGACGCGCGGCGCGCTCCTGGTAGACCGGGCACGTCGCCTGCAGCCGCTCCAGGCTAAAAAAAAACGCGTTTTCAACAAAAAACACATTTTGATAAATAAGGTTTAATTCCGCATGTAATATTCTGCAAGCTTCATCTACCCAAGCAAATCGAGAGCAGCCAGGTCAACGGCAGCCGGGGCCGTAGAGGCCTCCACCTCGGCCGGGCGGTCCATTTCGAAGGAGCGGGGCGGCATCGAGTCCTGGGATTTTATGGCGTAAGCGGTTACAGCGAGCAAGAGAGAGAGAGAGAGAGAGAGAGAGAGAGAGAGAGAGAGAGAGAGAGAGAGAGAGAGAGAGAGAGGGAGGGAGGGGGGGAGAGAGAGAGAGAGAGAGAGAGAGAGAGAGAGAGAGAAAAGAGAGAGAGAGAGAGAGAGAGAGAGAGAGAGAGAGAGAGAGAGAGAGAGAGAGAGAGAGAGAGAGAACGGGGGAGAGAGGCTTCGCTAAAGAGTTGCCCATACCTTTAGATGAAGCAGCGGCTGGGAGCGGCCCCAAATAAATGTCAGTAAGTTTATTTGGAGCATTTCAAAACCGGAAATTCCATCATTTCATGCTAATTTGTTCTGTATTTTCCCAAAAAGGTACAGACAGATAGATAAGCTGTACGCGTTGAAAACGTTGTCATTTTCATGTCTCAGTCTGATTTGAAAATGCCATACACATTTTTGAAAGATATGCTGCGATGCCAGCGTGTGTAGATGAACTGAACTGCTTCAAAAACTTGTCATTTTCTGAAAATGCGTTTAGCCCAAAACCATTGTAACGTTTATTCACCAGCCACGATTTCAACCGAGTTTACAAAGTAGAGCAGTAAAAAACGAGTAACAAAAGGGAAAACAATAAGAGAAGAGGATCAACGAGTCCCGTGTAGTGGTTGCTATTCCATGTTCTGCTGCGAGGCGGCCGGCGACGGCGTGGGCGGGGTGGGCTGTTGGCGCTGGTCTTCGACCCGGGCCACGTACTAAATATAGACGTTAGAAGAATTAAGGTCGTTAGAGGTTGATTTTGTCTTCTCAATCCCTTTAAGGCGAGAGGAGCATGGATTTTCCGACCTGGCGCACCCTAGTGGATGATTCGAGGATTTTCTCGGCCTTCTCGTGGATCTCCTGCACCCGGCTGGTGACCTGCTTGGCCATGCGGGCGGCTGTCTGGAAAAAGCTGATCTAAAGGTGCTCTAAAGGAACTCGCAAACCACGTTTATTTATGGCAAGCAGAGAGAGGGCGAGTGAGAGAGGGTGGATGATAGAGAGCGAGAGATAGAGAGAGAGCGAGCTAACGTGAGAGATACGCTACCCGTCGCTCCTCCAGCGTCGCCAACGGCAATAGATCCAGCTGCTCGGGCACGTTGACGAGGTGCGCCATCTCCAGGTCGAGCATCCGCAGCCGCAGGTTGAGGCCCTGCATCGGGAAATTGAATCTAGGGATGACGGCTTGAGCCCGACTTCAATGTACTCATGGACCTGGAGCTCGCCCTGGACACGCTGCTTCGCTTCGAGCTCGAACAGACGGTCGAGGCCCGCCTGGTAGGCTGGGGAGTTGAGGCGCATCTGACCGAGGCTGGAAGTGGAGGGTCTGAGAGGGAGAAAGAGAGAGCGAGAGAGAGAGAGAGAGAGAGAGAGAGAGAGAGAGAGAGAGAGAGAGAGAGAGAGAGAGAGAGAGGAGAAATATCTCCAACTTACCCCAACAAATCCTCGGCGTCCAACAGCGGCTGGAACTCCTCCACGTCGACGACGCTCTCCAGCGACGGCAGCGAGTCGTCCGACGACATCGATGCTGTAAAATTTGAATGTATTGTAAGGATCGGAAGCCAACAAAATGATAGTTCAGGCACAAACGCGTCACCTTGTAGTCGGCCGGGGCACACGGCCGCAGCAAACACGAACAGTTGCTCAGAGTGTCGCCTTTACCGTGAAGTGGAATCTAATTGGGCATATTCAGATTTCTGGGCAGTTACTTTTCATAAAAATATGCCTTTAGGAGTGTTTCCGTATTAAAAAAGAGAACACGCTAATTTTTACAATTTTTGTTAACCAACTGTAGGATTCGCCTTACGAGCCTGTAACGTGATGGGGAGCCCGGTACGTTAGGTGGAGGGCCGCTCGGGGGAGGTAAGCTATATCAGAGCCAGAAACTACAAACCACAGTGGCGTATAGTGATGTAAAGTGCACCAAAAAGTTCGTCTTGGTCTAGCGAGTATTTTGATATTTACAGCCCTGTAAGATACTGAAGGGCCGAGTTACGTTAGGTGCGCTCCAGGGAGGTTGCACCAGATGCAAAAACTAAATTACGGTCGTTTATAATGGTGAAATGTACAACAAAATGTTCGTCTAAATCTGGCGCGTATTTTGGTATAGTTTACAGCCCCGTAGCCTGACGGATAGCCGATTACGTTAGGTGGTGGAGCCGAAAAACGACCGCTCTATTTTTTTTTACTTGCGAGATATCCTCTATCTTGACGCTGCAGAGTTATCAGACATGTTCCAGCCCCTTTAAAGCGTGCCAGATATCGTGCAAATTCTGCAACCCCAATTCCCCCATCGACCCCCCACTAGTAGGGGTAATTATGCTGCGATTTGTGCACGGTGGGGGTTGGCATTCCGCGCGGGGGAGCGCCTAGTCGCCTAAAAACTGGGAACAAATCCACCGGCCCGCGAACGTGTGTTTGATTGTTTTTGCGTGGTGTAAGACCTGTAAATAGGCATCGTCCGTCGTTCGGAGGGTGAATCGAAAAAATTCCCTTCACGCTATCTGTCTATTTGTTCCTATTCGCCGCGTGTTCCCAAATGGATCAACTTCAGCAATTCGGTAAGCTAGTTTATTAAATCACGTCTTTAAATTTTTTTTGGATCACACGTTAATTAGGCTATTATTCGCATTATAATTACCCACGCATAAATCAAGAAAGGCTAACAGACTAGCTCGAACGAAATTCTAAAGATTTTGTAAAGGTTTTCCGTTATTTACTCCTTTACACCTCCGATTGAACTTTTTTGGAAACCGATTTTGCGCGTTTTGGCATACAAAACCTTCCACCTTATTTTTGAAATTTGCCGTTTTAAGGTGCCTGATTTACCTACCGTACCCCTCATCGTGCAGCCAAAATACGCTTCAGCATAATTTGTTGTTCGGAGCCAATTGTTCTAATTTTTCATTTATCTGGATCGACGCATAATGAATATACTTTTTAGAACAGTAGAATTTTGATAAAAATTTTGTCGTGGTTATTAACCTCGTACACAAACCCTCAAATCGTTTTGCCAGGTAAATATACCTTTTACCGGTTTTTTTTTCTTGACATTAGTCAATTTTCTAGCCGACAGTACCCCATAGTATAATTTTTTGCGCCTGAAATCAATTTTCTCCATCGTTTTTTCGCCGTTTATACTTTTTGGGCGCTTTTTGTCGCGGCGAGACCCGGGTGCCAGCACCAGCTGGCCCCAGAAATGTGTGTGTGTTTGTTGCCCGGTTTTCCTTCTTTTTTTGTTGGGGCGCGCACCAGCCCCACTTGAGACCCACACAGCCAAGCAGCGCCGCCCGGTGACTCAGATTACAGACCGTATTCGGCCATGGCATCCACAGTTTTTTGGAGTATTTTTGACGCGATTTAGGGATTGTTTATTGGTATAGGCTAGAGTTTTGTAGCTGTTTTTGAGAAGCTATCTGGCTCGTGTAAGCACTGTTTTTGGAACACTATATAAGGAGTTTCCTCCATGTTTTACGCCTCTTTTCAAATATTTTCACATACTCATCCAAACCTGTCAATAAAGATTGTAACTCTTCCGAACGCGTAGCAACAACCCAATATTTAAATCGGCGAAACATATTAAATTCAAATTTCGATAGTCTTAGTAGAAATTTTGTACGACGAAAAATTATGCTTTTAAAATCTTGAATTTCGTTTTTCTGTTTTTTTTCCTGAATTATCGAATCATAAGACAAACTTCGGAAGCTTATAGCAAGATTTTGGCACTCCACAATGTTAATTTTGTCAACTTTATATTCTTTAGAAACATTTAAATAGCTTTTTGACAACTTTTTAGCTCCAGCCATGCCCTTTCTGTCTGTATGAGTCACTGCATCAAATTTGCATATAATCCGATTTTCGCATATTTTTGTAGGCATTACTCATCGCATGTACCTCCCCAAAAATGACCCAGCAGTTCGGAAAAGGAAAGTGAGGGAGAAATTCGAGCCAATTTTTGGTTGAAGTGGTTTTCGGGGCTTGGGTCTAACCAGGACGACTCGAAAACCTTTTTGCAAAATAGATTATTTCAAAAGTAGAGTAGATTTTCGAGTCGGCGTTCCTCATCTTAATTGCTTGCCCCAGTGGCGAGTATTGAACGGGACTAGTTTTCTCCCTATAATATGCCCCTCCGGGCCAAATCGGGATAATTGAGGTCGATTCGGGGCAGCGGCGGCTGGGGACAGTTAGTCTACGATTTGTCCTGGTTGGAAAGTCACGTAACCGTGAAATTTTTTATTTTAAAGGGACTTGGAAGCCCTGGAATCGACTTTTGCTATTGGCTAGGTACCGAGAGGTACGCTTCATGCCAACAAGGGCACAGACAGCGTTAGAGCAGGGCTTAGGCTTTGGGCTTCTAATCCTATTGTCTTGAATAATGTCCGGTCAAACATCAATAGACGTAGAAGCGTGACAGGGCACACCGCGTAGTTTTCGAGACCTAGTAGATGGAAGGGGTCGATTCTAACAAACTTTGGGCTTTAAAAGCGAGGTCAAGGCCGAGGAGGCGCTTTTTCTGCGATACATTTCTTATAGATTTTTACCCGAAATCGAGAGCTGTGCCTATATTTCGTCAGGCAATTTTCTGAGCGGAGTGAGCGCAGCCGCCGCGTTGCGGGTCGCGCTTTAGGAAAATCAACGGACAAACTGATCAATTAATAAAATCCGAGGTATCTCCATTGCTAGGTATCACTATATTAGTAGCGTCTACTGCAATGTTGTACGTTACACGTCTATCAACACCATGTTTTGCTGTTCTTTAAAGTGGTACCAGTTGGCAGTAGGAGCCCAAACGATCAGAAGTACACTCTCACTTTCTCGCACTTTTTGCTCTCTTTCTCTCTCTCTCTCCTCTCTCTCTCTCAATTGCTCTCGCATTTTCCCGGACCAGTCTTGTCACCGGCAACCGAATCGGGTGCCCGCGCCTACCTTTCTGAATTGAGGTTGTTCTTTGGCAGCACCCAAAGGTGAGGAAGAAGGTGTTGACACAGAGCCCTCCTCTTCTCTCTTTCGTCCTACTCCCTTCAGCTCGACGCAACCATGTATTTGCCAATTTCTGCTTGAGCGCGAAACACATTTGAATACCCATACATTTGTCAGCCCACCCACCAGGCTTGCTGCGTTTGTCTGCTTATGTGTCACCGAAAAGGGGGCATCGGGTTCCGTCCTAGCGTGGGCGTGGTGTGGGGTACGATTTTTAGGAAACAGCGTGTTCGCATAGGGCTTTTTTGAATATACCGTTCTTACGCTTTTCAGGTGGTGATTTCACATGATTTGCAATTACTCTCGCTCACTCTCCCTCTCACACTTTGAATCAACCGATTCTTCTTACCAAATAAGCCAGTTAACGGAATATTTTCTCGTGTTAAGCTCCTATTATTAGAGAAGAGACAATTTATCATATCGTTACAGTATTTTTGATACAAACTATTTATGAGTGTCGCACAAAGCGAATACTGTAGCCTGTTAAAATTCTGCAGTAAAAAACCAAAAAAAAACCAAAAATCATTTCCGCTCTCAATCACTCCGAATTTTTTGAATAACTCCATCTGAAATGGGGTTTTGAAGACTTATAAGCCACGAAAACTCAAAAACGCTTTAAAAATCACATTATGATGTCGACAATTGAAAATGCATGCGTTTGCTGATTAAAGGCAGCAAAAAATATCGCAATTTCTCGAATTTTATGGCCCGAATTAATTTTGTAAAATTTCACTGCAAAACTGCAAAACGTATTTTCAGGTTTTGTATTTTTAAAACTCACAAATTAGGGATTTTTGGACAATTGAACCAGCTTTAAATCGCAAATTCACGATTTTTCTCACGTTGAAAGCGGTCTGGATCTTCTGTGGATTCGCTTGAAGATTTTGCCTACACCGGCCCATTAAAACGCCAAAAAGCCACTATTGGTTGTTTAGAAACAACTAAAATCGTGCATTTCTCGAAATTCAAATTCCAATTTCCCCGTTAAAAAGCCAAAAAAAATGCCTTAAACCTTAAAAATTACATTCTCCGCATGCTAATTCGAAGTTTTCTAAAATTACGCTAGTTCCATCCCTAAAAACTCATTTTCGCAAATTTCCAGAAAAACGTCTTCCCCCACCCTTCGTGGTGCCCTTAAAATGTTTGTCGACAGGGCAATAATCCCCTACGGTCGGAGGCGGTGGTGGCTTCTCCCTCCCTTCTGGCTTCTTCTTCAGCGTCGCCTCAGCCCACTTGCGCTTAGTATGGGGGCGGAATTTCGCATCTCTTCGCCTTGTCGCCAGCGTTTTTTGGCTTCTCCTCCCACGGCGAGCCTAAGCACCGCCCCGGCGTTGAGCAGAAGTGTCAACTGAGAATTTTTCCAGCGACGCTACGAGAATTTCCACCCACTTTCTGCCTAGTCACTTTTCTTGACTCTTGCGGGGTTTCCAGTTTGCAGAAGGATGAAACTTTTCGGGGCGGGGTGATTCTATTGGTGGGCTAGGACCCCGGATGGCCCAATCTAGCTAGAATTCCGCAACTTTTCTACTTACATATAATTTTAACGCAATGTCTAAAGCTTTTTATCTCGGCTATGACCGGTATACCGTAACATTCCCACCTCCACATGACGTCGCGAGTCGCTTAAAGTTTAATGTTTTGATTCGATTCGAAATTCGATTTTTTATAACTTTCGATGGCGTTTAAGGTCTGACTCAGCTTTTTAAATTTTTCTTAATAGCAACCTTCCGTCTTTTTCTTGTTTCTGAGTCATCTCGTTTATGATTCGACACGCGTAAAATCGACTTAAATACTTCAAATTGATTTCAAATAGTCGTTTCAACCAGTATGGCTTATAATTAGTGTTTAATCCTATTTTTCTAGTGCTCTATTCATTTTTATTCGAAACTCAGACCATACCACCTTTTCAGCCATGTCGTTCAACACCCCGGCGGCTCGTGCTCCGCTTGGCGGTCGTCAGACCCACACCGCCGGTTGGTAGCAGCTTCCGATTGGCTTTTTGCTCTTGCTGCCCCAATCGTTGTAGTTCCGTGTGTTTTTCAGTCTCCGGCCGCAGCCTGAAGATCGTGACGGAAGTCGGAAGCGGCATCGGATCTGGCCTCTCTCCATTCGGCCAGAATGCCGCCTCGACGATCCGCGACTCGCGTGAGCGTGAGAAGAAGGAAATGTCCGACCTAAACGATCGATTGGCTAGCTATATCGAGAAGGTAGCTTAATGACGCGTTAGTGATACCATAAAGACAATAAAATTAACAATGATTTTCAATCCAAAATTTAAAAAAAATAGCAAAAAACCAAAGGCATCCGTCAAAATATTCCAATTCGTTTAGGTTCGCTTCCTCGAAGCCCAGAACCGAAAGCTGGCCGCCGACCTCGACGCGCTGCGCTCGAAATGGGGCAAAGATACGCACAACATTCGCAACATGTACGAGGGAGAACTTGTGGATGCTGGCAAGGTATTAGAAATGATAAAGAAATAAATATTTAATGCAAAAAATCACACTTTCACTAACACCTTTTTTCGAAAATCTCTGCGATTCCGGTTCAGGGAAATTGCTGTAGCTACCGTATGAAAATCCATTCATTCATTTTCAGCTCATCGAAGAGACCCAGAAGCAGCGCCGCGAGCTGGAGGACCAGATCAAGAAGATGCAGAACGAGCTAGCCGAAGTTCGCAGGAAGTGGGTTTATCGATTAGGGCATAAAATTATGAACTTATGAGGGGGAGGGATTACGGTAAAAAGAGCGCAAAGGAAACTGTCGGCTTTTGTTTGAACCAGACAACCCAGAGAGGGGACGATAGGCAAACACAAAAAGGGGGGTTACGGTAGGGCAAGTGGGTGGGTGGGTTAATCCGATTTGCTGACTTACCTTGCAGGCTACAAAGTTCATGAATCGACTAAAAGACCAACAAAATTAGTGTAATGAAGTAATAATAAAACAATAAACCAATGATTAGTAGCATTAATAAAATTATAAAGGCTCAAAGTAAGCAAAATAAAGCGGATTTACTTCTGCTCTTAAAGGTACGATGAAGCCGTCGCCGGTCGGCACCACGACCGCGCCAAGATCGATCAGCTGCTCGTCACCCTCTCCAACATTGAGGCCGAGATCAACCTGCTGAAGCGTAGAATTGCTCAGGTAAGTGCTTGACGGAACTTTTGAGCATGATCTTCATCAGATCAGGAGAGCAAATTCATTTTAGCTTGAGGATGAGGTGAAGCGGATCAAGCTGGAGAACCAGCGTCTGCACAGCGAGCTGCAGCGCGCCAGGACGGTAAGTGTTGAAAGAGAAAGAGAGAGGGAGAGAGTAAGGGCGGGAGAGAGAGGGGGAAGAGAGACAATGAGAGACAGAGAGAGAGAGAGAGAGAGAGAGAGAGAGAGAGAGAAGAGAGAAGAGCGAGAGAGAGAGAGAGAAGAGAGAAGAGCGAGAGAGAGAGAGCAGAGAGAAGAGCGAGAGAGAGCGGGAGAGAGAAAGAGAGAGAGAGAGAGAGAGAGAGAGAGAGAGAGAGAGAGAGAGAGGGGGGAAGAGAGAGATCATTTACATTTTTTAGGACCTCGACCAGGAAACCCTCAACCGCATCGACAACCAAAACCAAGTCCAAACGCTCCTCGAAGAGATCGACTTCCTGCGCCGTGTCCATGACCAGGAGATCAAGGAGCTCCAGGTGGCACTGTCCCTTTAACCCTAAACCCTCATTTTCAAGATGTTCGCCGCCCGCGACACCACCCCTGAAAATCGCGAGTACTTCAAGAACGAGCTCAGCTCGGCGATTCGCGAGATTCGTGACGATTATGATCAGGTGGGATTTAATGGCGTAATCGAATACTTCCAGTGTAGATGAGCAACGTGCACCGCACCGACATGGAGTCGTGGTACCGTCTGAAGGTGCAGGAGATCCAGACGCAGTCCGCCCGGCAGAACATGGAACAGGGGTATGGTTTTTGGATTTGGTAGTCTGTAATACTTTTACGGTTCCGTATGCAAGTATTCATACGTCATTTGTAGCCTGTACTCTGTACTCAGTACTCTGTAGTCTACCCGTCTCTAACTGCTGAAACTATCGTAATTGTTCAGCTACGCCAAGGAAGAAGTCAAACGTCTCCGCACCCAGCTCACCGACTTGCGCGGAAAGCTCGCTGACTTGGAGGGCCGGGTAAGTCAGGGTTACGGTATCGGAAGTCAAGCTTTAGAACTCCCTCCTCGAGAAGCAGATCCAGGAGCTGAACTACCAGCTCGAGGACGACCAGCGCTCCTACGAGGCGGCCCTCAACGAGAGGTAAATGCTTAGGCTTGGGCTTGGGCTTACGCTCAGACTCAGGATTAGCCTTAGGCTTGGGCTTAGACTTGGCTTGGGTTTAGCCTTGGCTGGAGACGAAGCTAAGCAGATTTTTCCAGAGATGCCCAAATCCGCAAGATGCGCGAAGAATGCCAATCCCTCATGGTCGAGCTGCAGATGCTCCTCGACACCAAGCAGGTCAGTCAACCTTCACGGTCCTGATGACGTGCTAACCTTCTAGACCCTCGACGCAGAAATCGCCATCTACCGCAAGATGCTGGAGGGCGAGGAGAACCGCGCGGGGCTCAAGCAGCTCGTCGAGCAGGTCGTCAAGACGCACGGGATTCAGCAGGAGGTTGATACTGGTGAGTGTGATACTTGAATGGCCTTAAAGTTAGCGAAAAATCTACAATTTGGGTTACTGTATGATTTTTGCGTTTTAGAAACAATGCGCGTGGTCAAGGGCGAAACCGCTTCGCGTCAGTCGTTCCAGCGCTCCGCTAAGGGCAACGTTGGCATCCACGTCAGTTTCAAGTGTCTCCTATCTCTCTCTCTCTCTCTCTCTCTCTCTCTCTCTCTCACCCTCCAACTCTAACTCTCTCGCTGTCTCTCTCTCTATCGTTCTCTTCAGGAAGCCTCCCCCGACGGCAAGTACATCGTCCTGCAGAACACCCACCGCGCCAAGGACGAGGCCATCGGCGAGTGGAAGCTCAAGAGGTACCTTAAAAATATTTGAAAATGCAGATTATGATCGTCTGCCTGCTATATGCCTTTAATCCCAAAAATATTTCAGAAAAATTGACGGGAAACGCGAGATCGTCTACACCCTTCCCGTCAACTTTGTTCTGCGCGCCGGCAAGACGGTTAAGGTAAGCTGAAGATGGAATTGTTTAACTTTTATATGCCTTAAAATTTTTAGTAAATTATACTGAATTTTAACGCAAGATCTCTTTTTCTAGATCTTCGCCAAGAACCAGGGCGTAGCCTCCCCGCCCGACCAACTCGTGTTCGACGGCGAGGACTCGTTCGGCTCGGGCAGCTCGGTGCACACCATCCTCTACAGCAAGGACGGAGAGGTATGGAAATTTGGATAATAAGAGAGTTTACAGGAATTTGAATTACAGTAATTCAACAAAAAATTTGATTTGTTATGTTTATACCGTGGCATGCGGTAATTTAACCAATTTTTCGACATTTAGCTCTTCGAATCCATTTAAAATTGCCTTTTTCAATGCTGACTTGGAAAATTATGATTTTTAATTTATTCAGGGATATCGAAATGTTATTATTGATTTCCTAGCTATTTTCCACACAATTATTTTGCTTACGGTAACTTTAGGCCATTTTTCAGGCATTTCAAACTCCCTAGTACCTTCAAAATTTACATATTTTCAGGAACGCGCCACCCACATCCAGCGCCAATCCACCACCAACTAACAAGTGCTCCACTTTCGGCATCCACAGAAAAATTCCGCCTTCCATTTGCTCATTCCTGGGGC